>JAQGBJ010001003.1:0-28152 GCA_034698345.1 Sphaeridia pumilis | reverse complement strand
TCAACTCGTCATGCTGGCTGCCCTGTTTTGTTAGGAACCAAATGGGGTGAGTTGAAGCTATTCCAGAAATACTCAGGTTCAGCCGATACCAACTTGCTCAAACTTGCAGTTCACACTTGATCTTCTGTATTTCAGTTTCTAACAAATGGATACATGAGCGAGGACAAGAATTTCGCCGCCCGTGCAAGTTGCATCCCTCAGACCCGTCGCCGCTTGTTGATGGCTGACCGTTGAACTGACTCTAACGAATTTTTATAACCATGACAATTACAAACATTTGATTCATTTTTTACCTGTTTGATTGATCTTTTTAAAATAAAAGTTTTGATTCCATTTTATGGTAGTTTGTTTCTGCCCAATGTAGATTTTTTTCGAGTGTAGACAGTCAGTAGAAGTACGCAGCAGATTATGATAAACATCAGTTGAAAATAGTATTTCGTTTTCAAGCTGGAAATGGTCAATTCATTCTGTTCAGCTGCAGCTGAATCGAACGTATCTGAAGTACCTGCGAGAAGGTCACCACCGGTCACCAAGGGTAGGTGATAATGTAAAGCAGCTCTGAAAGATTATCCTCACGTATCATGGATAACACGGAGGTTTCAATCACAATCGTTTCAATAAATAAAAAGTGCTGCTGCAAAAGTGCTGCTGTATTTGTTGCTATTGGATTACTGCAAAAAAATCAATCCCTATTAAATTCAACCTTTATAGTTGTTAATTTAGTCATTAAGGTAATAGGTTCATGATCATAAACCAAATCATCCTCTTGCTATATCACAACTCGTCCTTCTTTTTACTTTCCAACTTTTGTCCTCAAAAAATCCCAAATCTCTGAATTGATATTCACATCACGCCGTCCTTTTTTCCAGCAAATATCCAACTTTTGACAACTTTCATCCAAACTCCTCAAAACTCCCATTCCATCTCATTCACAGTTCGCCCTGGAATAATTCCCCAAAAACTTTTTGTCCTTCTCGCATATACTCTAATAGCGGCTTTGGAGAGTCTTCTTTGTTCCAAGCGTAATCTCGCCTCCTTCTCCTCCTCCTCCCTCAAAATCCCCGCTTGAAAAGAGTCAACCGGATTTGTAAATTGAAGCGATTTAAAAACAACCGAAACCCTAAAAGAACCCTTTAGACGGAAGAGAAAAAAAGAACGAGGGGAGAAAAGAACATGAGCTGCAACCTCAAAAGACGACAGAAATGATTGTAAGACCTGCTGCTTGACGATGAATTTCTCCTCGCATTCACTCAGTCATCCCTCACCAACTTTCTCTCTACAAAACTTGCCATCTTCTTTCCACATTTATTTACTTTCCAAAATAACTCAAATAGCAGCTTACACACGGCTTACAAATCTTTTGGTAGCCGAAAAGATCACTCAACTGGAGAATCATGATGACGACAAGTCGTCGCTATGTCAAAACCCCAGCCAAATTTCCAACTCTTTTGATATATACACTTACATATGTGTTTTTACATTTTGTTTTTTGATTGCTGTCACTTGCGACAAACTGGATGCCAAAACTTGGGATTTTTTCTCTCTTAAAATTCCTACTAGACCTCCGTCTAAATATCCGAGGAGCCGAGAAAAAGTGTTTCGAAAAAGCGTTGACAAGCTATTTTCTTATGCCCAATCTCTCACAGTTGTCCAGCTCCATTTATTCTTACCTTAAAGGAGGAGAAAGAGGAAAAGGTCCGCCCAGTGTAAAAATTAAATGACCCGTGAACCTATTTGAATTGAATGAGCATTTTTATTCTCCCCACCACAAATAGCCGCTTTTTGTCCAGCAGACTCCAAGTGTTTGATCTCCAGATCTTGTGAAGCTGACCATGGCCGAAATATCCCTCTCATTCAGACTCTTGTTCTTCTTGAGTCAACAAAATGCTTTTTCGACACTGTCCACCATAGAAATCCACTCCTTCACGCTTCCATAAAGCCGCCCTTCCTTCTCCCATCTCCCACCGCAAAACCCATAATAAAGCTCCGAAGATCCGAATTTCACTCTCTTCGGCTCCAAAAAGGCCATAAGCTCAAGCGTCTTTTGGACGTCGTGGACTGGACTTTCTCCATGAGTTTCGCACCTACTTTTATTGCTACATCAGGAGCATCTTTTATGGGTTTCTCCTTGGAAAAGAGCCAGGAGCGGGACTTTCGGCGGCTAATAAAATCTCGTGTCGAATAGTCTTTTGCTCAGCTCTATTTTATTATTTCCCCGCAGTTTCGTATTTTCGAGACGCTGCGCTATATATGCTTTTATGATAAAGTAGTTTTACCCCCCACCCCCCGCTTCTGTATGCAGCGGCAACTTTCTCGATCCTCTTCCCCCCCACCCCCGACCCACACACACCTTAATGACGCCCAAATTGAATTCATTCCTTCCCGCTATTCAATCACCGACGCTCTCACACAGGAGAGAAACCCTGCGAACGTCAAAAGGATTCTTGCGCTACTACATACGTAATACGTATATATAAAGATAGCGTCACTCAGAGTGAGTCAATTGAATCTCAATTTCCTCCTCCTCCCTGCTGACTCTTGTTCTTTTGCCCGGGTTTTCCTAGTTTTCTCTAATCTGCTCGGGCGATTGAGTTTCTATTGTTGAGCCGGTAAACAGGATCCGTCGTTTTTGTATGCCTTTCATCTTTTATCTCATCCGCTCGCTGCTATTATCCGCTCACCCGCAACTTTCCCCGATTCCGTTCCGCGGCCAGTTGCCGATTCCCACGGCACGCCACGTCCGCGTTCGGCTCATTTCGCCCTTTGAATATAACCTTGCCAACAACAAGACAAATTCCATTTATTCCATTCACACAAATTCAAATCTCTTCCTCCTCCAACACAATCTACTACTGCAAACAGCACGCGAATTTCACAATTCCACACAGAGGAGCTCTGGAAGAAACTTTTATTTTTGTGGAAGATGCTCTCGATCAGCTACTGGACGACGACGATGGACTTCTCCATGCCAATGATGAGCGATTATCCAGGACAAAGAGACTTGAACACGTCGGCCCAAATCCTGCTTCTACATCCACAAACAAAAGTGATCTTCACCTCGTCGGGAGTCTATTAAAGCCGGGAATCGGGAATATATATATATTTACCCTCCTCATGGGCTCTTTTGGCTATTCATCGCTTTCAGTCTTCGCCGCCACCTTATGGTCCATTTCACAGCCATCGAAATAAGCCTCCAATAATAGACGAGATGATCCGGGTTGAGCTTGTTGAGCTTCGCTCGCCGATGCTCGATTCGGATCGGGTCGTCCCTCTGTTAATTTGCCATCGGTGACGAAGCATTAAAGCCATTCGAAGGACGGCGGCCGTGGTAAAAACAACACGTGGTCGGTGCTCTAAGCCATGCAAGTTGATGATCGGTTACATGACGGAGTCAGTCAGGAGGCCACTTATGCACGTAGTGTAACCTTTAATCGCGCAATTGTCAATAAGGGTCTCCCCTATGGGGCGCGCGGTGCTTCGGAGTGAGCGCGTCAATGTTTAGATAGGAGGCGCCCTGGAGTACCTTGAGCGGCGCTGGTTTTGAAACTCCCGCGCCGCCCGTATCCCTAGCAATTACCAACACTTCCGTGCTCATCATGTTCGCGTTCCTTGATGAACAGCTTGCGAATTCCCGCATCTTGAGTCACGCAGGAGATGATTTCGAGGGCGCTTTCCCATTTTCTCCCTGCTCACAGCTAATGTATGCTCAGGGCCATTCTGGAGGAGCCAAATGTGGATTTAATGCAGTCGCTCCGCAGGATTAACTGCCGCTGAAAAGCTTCGAAACACACACACACATACACACTGGAGGGAAAAGTCTAATTAATTGCGTTACGCTGCCGCGCCTTCTTCTCAAGTGTGGATTTGTTGCGTGTGTTTGAGGTACACACACACGCGCCTCCAGCAAATGGGCTGCAAGAAACTCCAAAACTTTTTCATTAGCGTTTCAAGTAGTTTTGGTCGTGGTGGGTATTCCTGCGAAGCTTTTTGTATTATAACGCGTCGCAACTTTCTGCTCTTCAGATGAGCAAACAATAAAAAGTTTTGTACGCGGATGGACACGTCGCGCCCGGTTTATAATTTCCAGTGTTTGGACAAGACTTTTTAGTTTTTGATTCCATGATTTGTGGTCTTTGCTCATAAGCTTCTGGCAATTATTGGTACCTTTTGATTCCGTGCTCGGAAAGAATATATAGCTGGAAATAATACCTGAACGGGAAATTGTTACTTTCATTCGTAACTTGAAACCACATGCATTTGAACGCCCACGTTTCAAGTTAGACAACTTTCACGGCTCCTCTGGAAGCGATTCCGCGAAGGCCAACCGAGCTTCGCCTTCCGTCGAAAAGGCGTCCACCTGTCACTTTCTCAGACTTTCGCCGAGCTCCTCCCGCTCCGCATCTCCCAATATCTGATATGCTCCTCCCTCTTGGGCTCTCGCCCTCTCCCGCGCGCTGACAGAAGAGGAGGCTCCGCCTCCTCTTCTCGCAGTCACCCAGCGTGTATAGCTTCTCGTCCTCATGTGTGTGTGTGGCTTTCTCCTCCGCAGCAGCCCCTGCTGCTGGATGGAGTGGCTCCAGCGGGCGCGAGCCATATCATTTTTCGCGCCACTTTCAAACTGTCGACCTCCTCGACGAGCCTTAACGACCAAGCCTTTGCCATGGGGACTTTTCTCGCCAACTTTATAGACTTTCCCCAGTCAACCTCCCAGCCAATGCCAAGTCGAAGGAAATATAATAATAAGCTTCCCAACAAAGGCACTTCCATATGTGCCTGTGAAAACACAACTTTCTACAGTCCAACTTTGGCTTTCACACCATTCGCATTTACAAAAGCTTGTTGCTGCTCGGGGTAGACTCAAGGAGCCTCTTCTCTTGTTGACTCCGCTTGTTGAGAACTTGAGCGTCTTGGAAGTCTGGAAAGTGGTCCCATTTAGCAAAATTCTCCACTTATTGTCATCATCATCATCATCATCAACAACACAACAACAAACAACTGACATTTCAACTTTGCTCGTCCAAAAAGTCACACGACTCCCCACCACACAATAGCTTAACATTTTCTGCGGGAACGACTTCCAAATGGACGCTTGTCCAAAGTGAAAGCCCACCTGCCGTTCGTTCGTCTTTCCTTTGTTGTACTTGTTCAAGTGGTCATTTTTCGTGAACACTTCTGGAGACTCCAACTTTTGCTCAGCACAATATGGGTAAGTCCTTCTTGCTGGTTGAGATTGAGATGGAGACGTCTTTCAGAGGGTTCTAACAATGTCACTTCACGTGTGACTCCAGGTGACCGCTTACTCGACATTCCCTGCAAGGTCTGCGGGGACCGAAGTTCTGGGAAGCATTACGGAATTTATTCTTGTGATGGTAAGTACAGTTTATATAGAAGAGCGTGTGGAACTAACCACTGGTTAATGGATTGGATTTGAAGGATGTTCGGGCTTCTTCAAACGAAGTATTCATCGGAACCGCGTCTATACTTGCAAGGCTCAGGGAGACCTCAAAGGCCGCTGTCCCATCGACAAGACGCATCGGAACCAATGTCGAGCCTGCAGGCTCAAGAAGTGCTTCGAAGCTTCAATGAACAAGGACGGTGAGGGAAGATTTTGTTGATTCAGTTCTTGTGGCTTTCTCAAATCCCCCCGTAAAGCTAGGAAAAAAGCTAAAAGTCTCGACTTTCCCCACAACGAAATATGCACTAATTCGGACGTTGTTGGAGGAATCCACATGCGCCCTCAAAGCAGACATTTGACACCAGCCAACCAGGGCACAAAGCCAACAAGTCAACCCCCACACTCGCTTCCTATTGGCTCTTGGTTTTGGCTTTCTCTTTTCTATAGATATGCAGGAGGCTCCTACTTTGCCCCCATGAATTCGTGGAGCCACAGAAGAATCCATTAACTTCATTGACAAGCTGGAGTGCATTTGATCACTTCTGTAAAGGTCCCAAGTAGTAGCAGTATATTTTTTGCCATATTTCCTCATGTTCAACTTTTCCCATCATCATCTTTCTCATCCATGAAATCATCTCGTCCCTCACGCGATCCACATTAACTTTTCCCACCGTCTTCACAATTCGGTTGCTCCGCAGGTTTCGAAATAGCGCCCAAGAACTTGGCACTCACGCCATTTGAAACTTATTACCGAGCAGCGTTCGGTGTTCCTCCCTTGACTTGATTCTCACTGGCTTTTAATTTGCCAAAGACAACAAGCTCCCGGGAAAGCATCCTCTGGGATTGCAACATTTCTCATTTCCCGGAGACTACTCTCAGACACAGACGACGACATGAACATTATGACGACGACGTTAATCCATGGGAAAATACACAGCATTTCGGCAAACAAAGCTCCTTTAATTCCCCTTAAGCATTTCATATCTCTTTGGAAGGCTCCGTGTGGCTTGTGGTGAACAAATAGCTTTTTGGAGGAAACTTTGCAGACTTTGTTCACTACACTTGGCGCCGCGCGCGCTTTCTCTACCTTTTGTTGATCATTAATTTTAGTAAATTCTTACATCTTGCTCCAGCCTCTGACAAATGCAAACTTTCACCTTAACATGCTCATCCTTTGTCACGGGAATATTTTACCGTCAGAGCTAATGCACCAAGCCCGCGCCCTTGTCACCGACCCTTTGTTCCTCCTGGATACAGACGCTTATTCGGGAATGTTTGTCGGAAATATTAATCCTTGTCTTCTTGTCTCTTTCTCCTCTTCGTCTCTAATACCGCAGCTGTTCAACATGAACGAGGTCCTCGAAAGCCAAAGCATTCGAAGCATCACCACGACGCTTTGGTGGCAAACGCATCAGCCCCCACCCCCCATCACCACCCCCTTCACCCCCACCACCCCCATCATCTTCATCATCATCATCATCACCCCCACTCCTCCTCCACATCCTCCGCCTCATCATCTCTCCCCCTTGCACACCTTAATCATCAGCCCCACCACCCCCTCCACCCCCACCACCATCATCATCATCATCACCACCCCCAACTTTTCCCGCCAACACTAACACTCCCCCCGGGCCTCAACTTGCCATCATCCATGACTTCAACAACCGCAGCGACTAGCTCCAATCTCCTCCTTCGACCTACAATCACCATGACGACGACAACTTCAGTCCCAACGCCTCCATCGACTCTAACTTCGCCATCAGCTTCTTCGACGTCGTCTTCGAAGACTTTGTTAGTGTCTTCAGAGGGGCCTGCTGCAGCGGCAACAACATCAACTGCTCTTCCATCAACAGCAGGAGCCTCAGGTCCACTAATGGTTCATCCTTCTGCAGGTCTTCTGCAGATTCTCATGGCCGCAGAGGGCTGTCAAGTGAGTATAGCTTTGGAACTTTTGCTCCTTCTTTTCCCTGTATTGAGGTAATTTACTTAGTCAACTTTCTCCCACAGGAATTTGTATGGGGTTCCAGCAATCGAGTCATTGCCGATAATGGCTCTTCTCCTCCGAATAATGGGACTTCGCTGGCAGCGGCAGCGGCGGCTGCCGCCGCCGCCGCTGCTGCTGCTACAACTGCTGCAGCCATCGACAGGCTGAATGTTGAAAGACTCATTCATGCCTCACCTCTTATTAGCTGGAGTCCATCGTGGGAAGCGTTGCAGGTTGGTTTGTTTTTTCCATTGAAGTTGAGAAGCGGATTGAGGATAGGAGAGCAATAATAAATGGCATTGACTGTATACAGCTCGTTCAAGCTGACAAGTTAGCCGCTTTTCCACTACGTTTCTTACTTGAGCTGCATAGAATGAAAGTGTGTGGGGGAAAAGTTTTGACGCTAATTTACTATACAACAGTTGTGAAAGATTAATGTTCATTTTTTTGCTCTCAGGAAACGTCGGCGAGATTGCTTTTCATGGCGGTGAGATGGGTGAAGTGCCTGGGGCCATTTCAAACGCTGTCGAAGCGAGATCAGGTAATGGGGTGGGGTGAATTGTGTGGATCTTATTGTGTTAAAAAAGTTTTGGAGGTTAATAAAGGGATGTTTGTTAAAGCTGTTGCTTTTGAGCGAGTCATGGAAGGAACTGTTTCTGTTGCATTTGGCGCAATGGTCGATTCCGTTGGACCTTCCGACTTTGATAGGGTCACACAAAGCACAGGACCGGCTGCCCAAAGATCCGCTTGTGCTTCAAGATATTAAGAATATTCAGGTATCGTAAGGAATTTTTGCTTGGTGAGAATGGAATATGTGTGAAATTGAAATATACGGTGTGTACAGGAAATCATGGGAAGGTTCCGCCAACTTTCACCAGACGGCAGTGAGTGCGGATGCATGAAGGCAATCATTCTGCTGAAGCCAGGTAAGAAGGATGGTTTCTTGGGATTTGTTTGATGGAGATGGAGGCATGAATGAAGTAAAATATGTGTTCTTCTAGAAACTGCTGGCCTTTTGGATATCCAGCCTGTTGAAATGCTCCAGGATCAAGCGCAGTGTATTCTCAACGACTACATCAGAACCCGCTACCCTCGGCAGCCAACCCGATTTGGTCGAATGTTGCTGCTAGTTCCTAGCCTGAGATCAATTCGGCAAAATACTGTGGAGAATCTGTTTTTCAAA
This sequence comes from Sphaeridia pumilis, assembly GCA_034698345.1. Taxonomy (NCBI): domain Eukaryota; kingdom Metazoa; phylum Arthropoda; class Collembola; order Symphypleona; family Sminthurididae; genus Sphaeridia; species Sphaeridia pumilis. The sequence continues at coordinate 19,590 of JAQGBJ010001003.1, read as the reverse complement.
GATACAATTGGGGAAATTCCCATGCAGCGACTCTTGATTGACATGTACCATATGGACAAAGTTGGTTGAGTTGATGGCTGTAATTTGTAAGAGCGACATCTGTGTATAGCAGTTGGGAAGCTAATAAAACATTATTATTCACACTTTCACAATTTGAGGGTCACGACAAAAATATGTCAAGTATTTTTAGTTTATTGTCACATTAAACTCACGAATAAATTAAGTAAAGGCTAGCGGTAAAGTAAAAAAGTAGCAGAATGCCCCAATCAGCTTTGGGAAGACACATGAGAGAAATCAAGCATAGAGTTTCATTTACTCGATGCTCCAAATTGAGCGCGCTGCTTCAAGTGAAAAATGCAGTCTGCCGCTTCACTCCCCATTTGTTTTGGTACAATTTCAGAGTGAATTTGGAATTAATTATCGAATCTTGGAAGTATATATTTAATTGTTGCTGTCTGTTTGTTGGTGTGATTCAACTATAGTTTGAACACAAATTACAATAAGGTTTCTAGTGAAGTTGTAAAGTTTAGTAATGAAAGGAACTTTTAGGAAGAGTGAATTTCCATGCTTGTTTGAGTTTGAATAACTTTGCTGTATAGTGGTCTCTCAAAATGCCGGTTGCAGAAACTGATTTCGAATTCGGCCCTTACGGGTCTGTTCAGGACGATCAGGATTACCAAATAGGACAAGATGGAACAACGATAGAATCTGGAGCTCCAGGGGACGATAATAACCAGGAATCGGCTCCGCCGCCGGCCAAGGCCAAGCCATTAGTCGGAATCATTTATCCTCCACCAGAGTTTAGAAGTAAAATCAAACATCAAAAACATTATTTATCCTCTCTACATAGCTGGTCCACACAGTCTGATTTGTAACGGGTTAAATGCTGTTTTTGCAGATATTGTGGACAAAACAGCAACATTTGTGGCTCGCAACGGGCCTGAATTTGAAACTAGAATCCGGCTTAATGAGCAAAACAACCCTAAGTTCAACTTTCTCAACAGCGGCGATCCGTATCATGCCTACTATCTTCACAAGGTCAAGGAAATCCAGGAGGGAAAACCGGTATCAGAAAAACCTACGGCTCCAGTCTCTGTGGCGGAGCCAATTTCTAAGCCGGGCCTTCCTTCTGTTGACGAGCTGAAGAAGAAGAAGCAGTCGGAATTATTGAAGCAAGTTGAACAGCCATTCGTCCCAAAAGATCCTCCTGCCGAATTCGAGTTCATAGCTGATCCACCATCCATATCAGCACAAGATCTGTAAGTTTCAAATGTTCAATCTGAAATGTTGAATCTTTATCCAGGCTTGAACTTGTTCTCGTTCAAATGTTTCTACAGGGATATCGTCAAATTGACTGCCCAGTTTGTCGCTCGTAATGGCCGTCAGTTCCTATCAACATTGATGACGCGTGAACAAAGAAACACTCAGTTTGACTTTCTCAGGCCGCAGCATTCACTGTTTCAGTATTTTACAAAGTTATTGGAACAGTATACAAAGGTTTTGATACCCCCAAAGGATATTGCGAAAAGGCTTGAGAAGGAAGATATCAAAAAGGTGCTTGCCGATGTCAAGTATAGATCTAACTGGATCAAGCACATTGAAGCACAGAAACAAAAGGAGGAGGAGGCAGCAGAAAAAGAGCGACGTGGGTACCCTTTGCAAATAAAATGTATTCATTTAATTCTAATTCTGGCTTAACCGAGGTTGTATCTTTTCAGTTGCTTACGCTAGCATCGATTGGCATGATTTTGTTGTGGTGGAAACTGTTGACTACCAGCCGTTCGAAGCTGGTAACTTTCCTGCTCCTACCACTCCTCAAGAAGTTGGAGCTAGAGTGTTGTTACAGGATCGTATTCTGCAGGGTCAACCGTCTGCAGCCCAACCGGAAGAAACTTATACTGCTCAGGATGATACTGAGGTAACTTGGCCTCAATGAAGTTTGTAAATAGAGTCAAGTCAGTCAAGCGTCCCCTAAATGATCTCGAATAACTTTTAACAGGTACAAGACATGGAAGAAGACACGTCATCTGAAGAAGATGAGGCTGAGCCTGCTAAAACTGCTCAACCGATCATCACCACCGAAGAAAGGGGAGAAGTTATCATCAAGAAAGGATACGATCCAAAACTTGCTAAAGCTGCAAGTACTGCCAAGTCTGCTGCTGCGGCAGAAGAATACACGATTTCGCCTATCACTGGGGAGAGGATTCCAGTTTCTAAGCTTCACGAGCATGTGCGGATTGGATTACTAGACCCCAGATGGCGGGAGCAAAATTGGAGAAGCGTCATTGAAAAAGCAAATCAGGAATCGCCATATGCAGTCGGTACGTTTGCCCCTGCTAATTGTCCCACAGTATTGGGTTTAGGAGTATGTAAAATATTTAAAATTACTCGAATTTTTAACAGGAGCTGCTATTGATGAGAGCTTGAAACTGTTGGCTGAACGTCGTTCAGATATCTTCGGTACTGGAATTGAAGAAGTATCCACTGGCAAAAAAACGGGTGAAGAAGGCGAGGGTCGGTTACCTGGTATGCCATGGATTCCTGACCAGATGAATCGTGAAGATGATGTAGATGAAAGCGGTGATAATGATACAGCAACGTAAGTTCACATCCAACACTGAAATAGCCAATTTCCCCTTGAATTCTAACTGATTCTGCATTGCAGGCAAGAACCTCCAAAACCCCCTCAACCAGCGCCTCCACCAACCAGTGCACCTCCTCCAGCACCGTACCCTGGTTCCCTGCCACCACAAATGGGTCAAATACCGGGCATCATTCGAATGCCACCAGCGCATGGCCAACCAGGAGGACCACCACCTGGAGTCATGCTGCAGTCCATGACAGGTGTACGTCCTCTCCTTGGGATGCCACCGCAACCGGGCTATCCACCATTCGGTGCTCCACCCGGCGCCATGGGTAGTCGGCCTCCGCTGCTGGCTCCAATGCCACCAGTAGGACTTCCACCCATGGGTGGCCCTCCACCACATATGCCTTCCGTGGTCCCTGCTCCTCCAGTTGCTGCACCACCAGTAGAGGAAGAACCAGCATCCAAAAAGGCTAAAACACTCGAAGACGGTCTCATTCCTGAAGATGAATTCATGGCAACAAATGGTTCTCCAGTCACCTTTACGGTTGCGATGCCTTCAGTTCCAGACAAACCAGAAATGAACCTTAACGGACAGCTTCTCACCTTCACCATGGACCTGACTGAAAGCGTCTCCTCACTCAAAACAAGAATTTCAGACACCATCGGACTGGCTCCTGGAAAGCAAAAGTTTTGGCTCACCGAAGGTCTCTTTTTCAAGGATCAGAACACATTGGCTTTTTACAACGTTGGAGATGGAGCTAATGTTCATTTGTCGCTGAAAGAACGAGGAGGCAGAAAGAAATGAGCGCATTTTTGAACATGTGTTAGTTACATTAAGTACATTTGACTCTATTTTGACTTTTACAATTTTCAAGTACAATTTTCTAGACTCTGTTTATTAAATAGAAACCTAATGTTTGTTTGGTCCTGTACTATGTAAATCGGATCGTGAATCATCTACTAACTTCTAACTATTCTAGCTTGCAGTCAGTTATTCACCTGATATATTTTCAGGTGATGTCATTCCTCATGAAAGTTGGTCTTCATAAACTTGTCATTAATGTGTAGCACACCTGTATTCATGAATATTGACTCATTCAGTTGCATGCATCTAGCAGTGTTCCCTTACCTTTAGCGAAACTAATGCTGTTTATGTACTTTATGTTGTTCCATTAGGGGTTTTTGAAAGCGTGAAAGTCCCAACTCATGTCAACTCAAGCCAAAAACACCCTCTCCGCAGTACATATTTGTCATACGATCGATAGAATGTTTTGGCACGTAGACCTTGAGTACATCTCCGCTGGCCGTTGTATTCTAACACAATTGGCTATTAGCTCTAGTGTAGAGTTTGTAGAGGCAAAAGGTGCAATACCAGCACAACGCCACTCTAGTTTCTCCAGTAATCCATAATGCGATATTGCAAATCGAATTACATGCTCTCATAGCTCATGTCCGCTATTGTCTCCCTTCTAGAACCCAACAACAGTTTTAGCTCATTCCTCCCATCTATTAGCTGTATAGAAGCAACTACTCATCTTATTCCACTGGAGTGGATCATTTCATTGTAATCAGGAATTCTAGAATAGAACTAGCTTTGCTATCATTGCATCTAAATATTTCCGTTCAATGCCTTCCGAAGAATTTCTGCTGACTACAGACTTGTCTGAACTTTAATTTACTTAAGGTCACGTCTATCGAATACAGACGTCAGCACCGGAAATTGTGGTTATCGTGGTTAAAGTGTTTCACTCTAATTTCACTCAATTCCAAGTGATTCTCACTACAAACAGCATTGGATAACTGAATACTCTGTCAAACCAGTTTACACTTCGTCGCCAGCTTTCTCTGGTACCCGTTGCCATCATGCCCGAAGAAAGTCCAGCAGTTCAGCAAGGCGCCTTCCTTGTCCTTGGAGGTTCGTAATCGCTGTGTCCAAATTGATACAATATTATGTTAGTTTAGATCTTAATCAGCTGATTGGTGTACCATTTCAGGCTGCGGCTTCATCGGACGACACATTGTGACCCATTTGGTTCCTACCGCTCGAGTCATCTATGTCATCGACAAGACTCCGCCCCAACTCGCATGGCTCAATGAAGAACAACTCGAGCTGTTCAACAGTCCCAATGTCGTTTTCATAAGTGCTAATCTAGTCCAGCAAAGTAAGTGGAGCCCCGCTCCCCGCTCATCGATGTCATTCTGATTCGGGTATCAATAATAACTGTCTTTCCCTGCAGGTAGTTGCCAAAGGGCATTTGAAAGCGTCAACGACGAAATCGACTACGTCATCAACGCCGCTGCAGAGACCAGGTCAGGTCAATCAGACGAAGTCTACAAGGATGGAATCTGCAAGCTGACCTCCAATATCATCCAGCAAGTCAACGAAAAGCTTGGAAACCGCTTGAAGCTCTTTGTACACTTTTCCACTGGCAGATTCTACAACAAAGACAAGGTTGGTTTTAGCTTAATTAAATATCTGTACAATGAAATATATCGCAAGTTTCCTGACCTTCAGTGTTGATTGTTGTGTAGGAGCCTCATAGCGAAACATCTGCCGTTGACGAATGGAACCCAGAAGCAAAGTACAAGCATCAGGCTGAACAACATGTTGCCAAAATGGTCCCGAACCACATCATTTTACGACCTGCAATCGTCTACGGCATTGGAGACAAGACAGGAGTCAGTGAGTGAAGCATTTGGACAAATGGGTGACCAATTCGTTGACATGTTCATAAGAATATCTTAAATTCTGTAGCTCCACGGCTTGTGGTTGGTGCCATTTACAAATACCTTAACGAAACCATGAAGCTTCCATGGACGGCTGAGATCCAGTCGAACACAGTTCATGTCACGGATGTAGTAAAAGCTATGCTCCATATTGTTGCCAAGGGTCAAACAGGACAGGTTTGTTCCACGAAATTTCATGAATTCATATCATCTACTGAATCGGAACGGGTTGTATAACATGCGCTTGATTCTTGATTTCACAGGTCTACAATATTGTCGATGATGGCAAGACAACTCACGGGCACCTCACCAACTTGATCTGCGACATTTTCAGTATCAAGCATGACTATGCTGGAAATACATTGTCTTCTTTGCTCAAGGTAACTACGGGAGGAAAAATAAGACAATTTAAACAACAATGGGTAAACTTTTTTTATGATCATTCTACGTTCTATCTACAGCTAGATCTCAAAGGTGTAACAGACGAGATCAACGAAAAGCATTCCGCTCCCTGGGCCTCCCTCTGTTCCGAAAATGGCGTCTTGAATACTCCCCTGACTCCATTCATTCACAGCGACTATCTAACGAAACGTAACCTGGTATTGGACGGATCTAAGCTCAAATCTGCTGGCTATCTCATGGAACATCCGCAAGTTAACAAGCAACTTTTAACAGAAATACTCAAAGATTATGCTCGGCATAATTTGTTTCCCAAAAGCTACGTTTGAAATGTATAGGTAGGTATTAGATTTCAGTCTTGCAGGCAACTCCGTATTGGAGTGGCGAAAACAAATAAACAATATATATTAGATTTCAGTTAGGTATACCTCTCGTATTATTCGTATTAGGGAACAAGATAACTTGCATTTCATTCTGTTCTTTTCGTATTCTTAAGCATGATATTTTTGTTTGCTATAAACTTAAAATAGTCTTCTAAATACATTTCAATCTTCTCTCAATGAAGTGAGTGGTCTGAGAGAAATATACATTATATATCTACATATTTCAAACACTTATTCTTACAACTAGCTTATTGATATGCATACGGACTGGCGTTTTTCATCTTATTATGAGAGCTGTTGTAACTTGTTCAGTCAGTTAACGTCAATGTTCAAACCAGCGGTTTTTTTGCAGTCCTCATAATGACATCAAATAAATACTTGGGCTTGTTTGAAAGGACCTGCTGCTCTTTGGACAATGGTGAAGACCCATCAGAGATGATCAAATTAGCCTCGACAATATCGGTCGCTAGAGTCCCACCACCGATTTCAACCAATCTCTCTAGCGCTGCTCGAGTTGGCAATTTTCCATGAAACCACACACAAACGCCATTGAACGGTTTTGCTTCAGAATTTTCCCTGATCTCCGTATACCACTGCGTAGCAACTTTGATGTAATTTTGCTCTTGTGGAACCTCTGCTTCATTCTCCTGCCAAACAAAGTCCTCCAGCTGCAATTAAAAAATGAATGCTTAATTCAAAATCTTAAGCGTTGTTTTGTTAGAACGATCATTTCAGCCCTTACTGGTAACAAACGCCTCCCGTCAACACAAGCTTTGAGGTATCTAGGATGAACCAGGGGTATACCACCGGCAACCGCGCAAAGCATTTTCTCGCTACGAGCACATTTACGTGCTATAACTGCATCGACTTGTGGGTCCAACCTTTCCCCGGTGCTTATGTTAACTTGAAAATGTTCGAGAATTCTCTTCATCTCTTCCTGATCCTGTAAGGAAATGAATTTATGCTTTAAACTGGCTTGTCACAAACTATAAGAGTTTTTACGAAATTAACCTGTGTCGGGAAACCGGACAGTGCTACTAAGCGTGGGATCGTTCCTTGAACGTTTTCATCTGTCGTTACCCCACTTGATTCTTCGTGTTCGTGAGCAATGATTTCCTCGGTTTTGTCTGGTTGATCCGGAAGTCCGTTAATGTCTGCAAAAGACGACATAATTTGTTATACCTGCTACTTTGTTTGTTGTTTTGAAACAGTGATGACTGCTCTTGCCATTATTCTCATCCCAGTAAGCACCTGCCAATGGTTCGTCTCCTGGTTCTTCGTCGTCACGGACATAGAAGCTATCGAATTTAGATTCTCTGGGCTTATGTGGGGGCTGCAAACTTGAGGGCTTTTGACGGTTCAAAAAATCATCGCCTCCTTCAACTGAGCCCGGTTCGGATGAACTAGTTTCACTTTTGTTCTTTTTGCGGGAAGATTGCTGATCCTCTTCATTGAGTTCGTCATCGTCAGAAATCTCTCTGCGCTTTTTCGAAGCATTCTCCTTTCCGGCATTTTGAGTTACAACCTCATCGGAGTTACCAGAACGCATTGATACTTTTGGAGTGCTCTTTGGAGTTATATGATTCAACTAAGAAAGATTGAAATTCAGCATGTATTCGTGTTTGCCTGAAGCATTCCGATCCTACCGTTAAAAATTTAAATTACCATGTAATTCCATTTTTCACGATCCATAGGTTGTTCATTTGCCATTTTAGCATGTGCATGGGCTAGAACTTCTTCTGTTTTTTTCTTCAATAATTCGTCGTTTGTTTTCACCCATTCACACCATGGAGTAGAGGGTCTTCTAGGTTTCTTGGGGGGTGAAGGTGTCTGTATAGCTAGCCGAGCGAGTTCTTTCAATTGTCTAGAGGCTTCTCGAGTTAAACAAGGGTGTACCAAAGGTGATTCTTCGCCAGTTGAGCTACCAGTGTTTTGCTTAGGCGTCGTATCAATGCTTTCCTGTGCATCGGTAGACTTTTTAGGTGTTTTGCTTGCAGGTTTGACAAAAACACCGTCATCAAGGTTGGTCTTTTTATTCCTGCATGATCGTGAAGTGCAGTTTAGAGAAGTGATGAGATCGACCTATGAAAAGTCATATCCAACTTACGCAGCATGATTTTTGGCTTTACCAAGTTTAGCCGTTGATGTTGGTGTCAACGCATACACAGTGGTGGTATCACTAAAATCATCATTATCAACCAAACCAAAATCATCAGCGTCAAGTTGCCGTCCCTGGCGAATACACTGAATCACCCAGTCCATTGTTACTGCAGTTGTATTCCATCGCTTCGCAGCTTTATATTTCGGGTTTTGTGTTTCTCCGCAAATAAGGTGGGTTGTTTTCAGAGTATCTCCTTGCTTCTTTTTCGTGAAAACTTGCTGCACCCTAGAATAGAGTTTTTTGTGGATTTTGGTACCCTCCAGCAGTCAGATACGGATAATTTTGTTAACGTCAAGCTTACTTTGCACCCATTCCGCTACAGAGCCGTTTGATGTACTCTTTTTGTTTGTCACCATAGCCACTGACGTGAACAACAGCGCCGCTCAGTATTTTAATGGTGCCTGCCTCACGAGGATACGCTGGATAGTGAGGTGCGTTACTGATTTCAATCGAATCGTGTTCGATTGCGTCTGCCTGTAAAAGAAGATCGTATTGGTCGATGAAAAGAGCTGAGACTTGAATTGACCTGTGATTTAACTTTGTGTAGTATTACTTACCAACCAGAACTTCGTAAACACACGTGAAGATTTCACAAAAGGATCTTCGTAAATGGGATCAGCAATAATTATATCGACTTTCGATGACCCTGGGATAATGTCTTCAAGAATGTCCCCTTTGTTTATTTTTATGGCGTTCTCAATCTCCAGAGCTTCCTGAGGGATGTCGATACATACGTAAAACTGCAATCCAGTGAACAGAACTTTCGTTTCGTCCGCTTCCTTCATGGTCGAATTCTGATCGTTTTGTGATGAAGTGTCGGATGTATTTCTTTGGGAAAGTTGCTGCATTTCTTCATGTGTTTGAAAAACGCTTTTTCGGCCTTTCTTCTCAACTTCGTTGATTCCCGTGTTGTTATGAACAGATTCATGGAGGCTAACTTCTGGAATTAGATCTATTGCATAGATCAATTCATCAACTCTACCACCGTTCTTTGCGCATGCTACTAGCCATTGAAGCGGCAGAAGATATGGTCTATGGGTAACACGGGTATTGAATTAGAACAAAGATCTAAAGCAGCCCTGCTGATGTCGTACATGTCCGTTATCGACTTACGTTGCCGGCATTTTGCTGATTGTCTTCTTTTCTGCATCTGAAATCATCCCTTTCACTACAATTACGTGCGTCACTCGGGGGTTCAGATTCACGTAGCACTCCGCACCAGAGTTGTTAGCAATACATCTCAGATCGTCAATCTTTGCAGAATTTTGGAAATCACAGATGTAGACCTGCCGTTCAAATTATCACATTAAACTCTGTCGAAGCCATGAACAACTAAAAGAATCATGTGGTTGAGTCACCTTGATGTTATCTATAAAGCCTTTCGGTGCACGCTGCAAGACAGTCCAATCATCATCATATTCTAGGGAAGCGGCCCTACTGTGTCTGGGTGAGAGCCTAGACTGCGTATCATTTGCAGCTGAACCAACAGTCAAGTTCGTAAAATTTGTAGACTCGCCAACACATTCCCGATTATCAGCTTCAGCTTCATTTTGAATGCCGCTCGTGTTCATGTTAATATTGGTGTAGTTCAGATCTCCTGTTGAGCAAGACGATTTAGCAAAAACTTGAATGCAAAATCAGTATTATGCTCGTCAATTTATCAAAAGTACCCGGTGCTCGCCCGCCTTCGATTTGAGTTGACGTCATTATGTCATTCGGATTGGGCTTCGTAACAGATGGGTCAAAATCTTCCCGAGGGAGTAAGTACCCAGCTTTAGCCGATGCAAATACCCAGGCAGCTGTGACACAAGGCACTTTCCAGGCCAAGGCATACTTGTACTTGTCTCCCGATGGTTTCGGGACGATGAGAATTTGTGATGTACCTTTTTTGAAATCTCTAGAGAATATCCCACCTGGAAAGGATAATAAATACCATATATTGCTCCGATCATTCTGAACTCAATCACTCAACTACGATTGCGTACCTCCTTTCACTATGACTTTTTCGAGTTTATTCTTCTCCGCAGAAGGCACTTGAGACGCAGTCATATTCACGTTGTAGAACACACCGCATTCATGTTTTGCATATCGTGCATCCTCACAGTCCACCAATTCGGTCTTGCTATCTTCCCACACGGCCAGAACCCAATCAATAGACATTAACGGAATCGATCTCTGTCTTGCTGCTAAACACTTAGCCGTCAATACATGAGCACAAATTACATGAGTGGTGGCATGTGAAAAGTTCCTATGAACAACTCCGTTCATTCTTCGTACCAACTCCTCGAATTCACCCTGTATTAATCAACCGTTTTTAGTCAATGAAGTTCCCGGAAGAATATTAATGGAACAATAGGATTCAGTATTTAGTATTTACTAACTTGCTGATCCGAGCTGAAACCCGTGAAGCTGACCGTAGCTTTCCTCATCGCCATTGTATAGCAAGGATTGCCTCTTGGTTCAATAGCTGCATCCATGGACTGCTTCGTGAATACGTATTCTAAGCACATTGGACCAATCAACCTGAAAGCCGCAATTACTACAGATTAATATCCAGACTAATGTATATATCATTCCTCTAATGGTTGGTACTCACATAAACTTCCTGGCAACTCTGGAGGTCTTGTAGTAGTCCAACAGAAGATCGTAGCACTTTCCACCAAAGGGGTCACAGACGTAAATACTACCGACTTTCGGCTTTTCCATTAACAAATGCTTCATGTCCACCCATTCCGCATTCATATCGTAGTCCACGCATAGCTGCAAAAAGCAAACAAAATCTTCAATCAAGAGCCAGTTTCAAGCAATTCAATCACGTCTCTTGGTCCAATACTTGATTACTCATGAAAACTTACCTGATAAGCTCGTTGAAGTGTTTTTGAACAGCTGGCTTTGGAAAATCCTTCTGGAAGCACGAACCTGATGACCGAGTCTATTCCAGATGACTGACTTTGTTGAGATAGCGTTTGAGTGTAGTTGGCCAATGTGAAACTCATTTTCTCATCATCCCCACCACGAGCCACTCTACTGGTGTTCCTAGACGCCATTTTCACAAAATGTTTCAAATCTATCCTGTGTCCTGCTCAACTTGATTAGTTATTCAAAACACTGCTACGTAGAACGCTTTTATTCCATCACATTTAAGCTTGAACAAAGTCCACGAGTTTAGCCGCACTTAGCACTCAAACAGAAACTTTTAGAGTCGGTATATTTTAGGGACCAAATTCTGTAAAGTGAGAATTTATATCAAAATTAGAAACAAAAAAGCTTGAGATGGCGAGACCGTAACGAACACAGCAGATTGAACCGCCTTCTCACTCCAACTGTCCGACTGAAATCAAATTCGCCGCGTCTATAACCCGCTCAACCTCAGCCCATAGAAACTCGTCAAATCTATGGCTTTCTCTTCCAAGATCCAACGTTTGGGACACGCAAGCATCATCATTACGACTTCGGATCAGCTTTTACCGAACGCTGAATTCACCCGGGTATCCGTCTCGTCCAAAGCGACCTGAGTTGCATTAGCGGCGATCCGCAGATTTTAAGCTATTTTTAGTTCAACGACGTCCTGAAGCTAGCGCCGATTCTCGTTCAGCGATTCTTTAGAACCATGTGTTTCTGCTGTTTTCTCAACATACTCCACAAAACCTTCTTTCAATAAATTCTAACCGGTTACATTTTCAACATTCTAAAATCTTCAAGAATGGACGTAGACGCTGATCTTGAACACTTCAAGGCTCTTTGCAGCCAGAAAACCCTACAAAAAGAACCGCAGGGCTTCTTTTTCGGCCTCGTCGACAAAGTTTCGCCGATCGTCAACACTCGAGCCCTTGCAAGTCTAAAAACTGACCTCGACAAAATTAAGTACTGCTGCGGCTCCTTCTGGGACCTGATAGGGGCCGAAATGGTTTTCAAAACCAAGAGCGCCGAAGACGCCACCGAAAAGCGCCTCGAAGGCAACCAAGCCTTCCTCCAAAACGACTTCAAAAAAGCCCTCAAGCTGTATTCCCAAGCAGTCATCCGAGCACCTCCAGGACCCGACCTTGCCATGGTCCTCTCCAACCGCTCGACGCTGTTCCATAAAATGGGCGACCTTCAGCTCAGCCTGGATGACGCAGAACTTGCCGTAAGCAACGACTACCCAATGGACAAACGCCACAAGCTTTACGAGCGCATGGTCTCCAGCTACATCCAGCTCCGACGTTTTCACGACGCCAAGCGAATCCTGCACCTCGCCAAACATCTCGGTGAAAAGAACAGCGAAAGTGACCAAAAGTTCTGGGCAAAGCTAACCAAAGCTCAGGCGACCATTACTGAGCAAGAATCAAAGCCGGTGACATCTGCTGTTCCTCCCTCAGAAAAACCGCCACCCGAAGACTTGAGTGTAAAAAATCGGAGTTCGAAATTTCCTAACGCCTCTTCGAAATTCGATATTGAGGTCACTTCGGAGCAAGGACGTCACGCCGTTGCCACTTCAGACGTGGAACCATGCGAAACAATTCTCCGCGAGCCGGCCTTCGCATCCATCCTGGTACCCGACAGATTTGGAACTCACTGCATCACTTGTTTGAGACGTCTCAAAGCCGCTGTTCCATGCGACTCCTGTGCCAATGTCGCCTACTGTAGTCGAAGTTGCAAAAAGACCGGTGACACCTTTCACCGTTATGAATGCAAGATTCTTACTCTACTCATTGGCTCCGGTATGAGCGAACTGTCGCATTTGGCCTTTAGAATCGTGACGCAGACTTCAGTGGAGGAACTTAAACAGGTACGTTGGATTGGTTTCAAGTTTGACCTGTTTTTGTAGCTAATTCCATAAATTATGATCCGCAGGCAGTACTCAACTTGAAGCCTGATGAAACGCGGCTCCACCTCACTTCAGAAGGCCAGTACATGGCCTCCAATTACGCCAACGTTTACAACATGTGCGCTCTCGCTGACCTCAGAACTTCAGAAGACACCTTCCACCGCTGCGTTATGGCTGTCTTCCTCATGAAATGTCTTCGCCTGGTTGGCTATTTCGACATCAACTTGTTCAAGCAACGATATCCTACAGCAGATGAGCTGTTAGTGGGTTCTTTGATCTTGCGAAATCTCCAGGTCCTCCAGTTCAATGCTTACGAAGTCACCGAGCTGCTCTGCAAAACCAGAACGACGTTCAAAGACAATCGGACCATCAATATTGGGCTTGCAGTTTATGCGACTGCGGCCATGATGAACCATTCTTGTGCTCCAAACGTCACAAGGTAAATCACAATCTTCAATACAAGTATCCCAGGTATTCCAAAATTTCAATTATTTCCGTAGGACCTTTGATGGAACAACGATCGTCGTCCAAGCTCTTGAGAGAATCCCTGCAGGAGCAGCCGTAACCGACAATTACGGTCCCATCTTCACCAAGTTCAGGATCGGCGACCGCCGTCGGAATCTCGAAGGTCGCTACTGGTTCCAGTGTTCATGCCCAGCTTGTTCTGAAAACTGGCCTTTGCTTCAGGCCCTTCCTGATGACATCAGTCATGGTCCTTCGGGCTTCAAAAGCCCGTTAGTCACCAGGCTTCAAGGGCATATTCAGAATTATTTCGTCAAAGGAGTTGATGCTTTGAATCGAGGAAACGCTTTTGTAGCTACGGAGTATTTGAAAAAGTTTCTTCAGGAATTCTATGCCCTGGAGGCTAAAAATGGCGTTGAGACTTTTGCAGATTGTTTTAGGCTATGCAAACATGTGTTCTTGGCTCAGGATGCTCTCAAGTTGTTGTTCAGTTCTAAAGGCAATATGTTCTATTTTGATGAAAGTCAAAAGTAAATTTTACTGTTACTCGTTAATTAAAGGTGAAAAGACAACGCCAGAGGTTTACGTTTTGTTTTGAACATATGAAATTTATTTTCTCTCCTTTTCCCATAAATGTGGAAAGAAGATGACAAGTTTTGTAGAGGAGAGAAAGTTGGTGAGGGATGACTGACTGAGTGAATGCGAGGAGAAATTCATCGTCAAGCAGCAGGTCTTACAATCATTTCTGTCGTCGTTTGAGGTTGCAGCTCATGTTCTTTTTTTCTCTCTCATCTAAATGGTTCTTTTAGGGTTTCGGTTGTTTTTAAATGGCTTCAATTTACAAATCCGGTTGACTCTTTTGAAGCGGGAATTTCTGAAGGAGGAGGAAGAAAAGGCGAAGAATACGCTCGGAACAAGGAAGACGCTTTGAGTTCATCCTATAGTACACGGTACATGAGTATGGAGACTGAAAAGGTGATTAAAATGCTGAAGAGCAAAGTGAATGAGATTAAAGGAGGGTTTGGGTAAAAGTTTTTGAGGTGGATTATTGTTTGAAGCTCAAATATATACATTGGACGTCATGTTTTGTTAGTTTGCAAGAGGCTTGTTGATTTGTAGGGCGCAATGTGAGAAAGTTTAAAGTTGCGATATATACTGGGAGCTGGAAACCTATAAGGGAAAACTGGATGATTATCACGATAAGAGAATGTCTTGGTTTGCTGAAGCGTGCTTTAAGTCAAGGAATTTAAACGTTGCGTTTAGCAGGAAAGATGAGACATGATGGATACCGAGAAGAGCTCATATATGATGTAATGTTGCATTTATCAAGAAGCTTAATTTCGGGAGATAATCTGGCTGTGATGTAAAGTATTATAAACGGTAAACTTTGTGCATGGAAATGAGGACAAGAATATTTCATTCATCAAATTATTGTCTTTATTCTTTGGAGGCACACGAGCCAAAATCCAATTTCATTATTGCAATTTCATTATTGCATGACCAATGGAGATTGTAGAATTAATTGCAGAAACACATCTAACTAATATACCGATGCTACCCGGCTTTTTCAAAACTTTTGCTCATCGTATTTTGAAGTTCCCGTAGGAATCAATTAGCAACTCTTACAACATTTAGCACCTTGCTTCCTGTAACCAGGTCGCGCCAAAATGGTCCTACCTTTTTTTGGTAAGAAAGAACAATCTCCAGACCTGTTGCTCGATCCAAGACCGCCAAAGTCTTTGAACCCCCACCGCCTGGAGCAGCGACACACCCATCGGCGTGGAGACGACCCATCAAAGCTCCTACCGTTTCAGTCATCCAGAGTGAGAACTTCCCAGACTTTGGAGGATGAGGGACAGGCTTTACGCTTCCATCAAATCTGTCGATAATTTCATCGCACAAGAAGAAAATTTTGCAGTCGATCTTCAGTGAGAAGCCTGATCCGCCTGGAAATGGACGAAAAGACTTTAACTTAGCAAGTGTATACATTCTTTGTCATATAAGAAGGAAAAGAGGATCGAGTTGAACATACCAACAAAGAACGTCTTTGTGACGTCGGAGCAGTCCGGCTCATGTACAATACACATTGAGCCCTCAGTAATTACTGGAGGTGTATTCGTTCCTCCGGGTTCGGAAGTCTTGACAATCTTGTAAAAGACATACAATGAGCGACCAGCTTGAAGCCCCAGGTTGATTATGGCTGTTCCGTTCACCAGTCCTTCTGAAATTAGCAGTAAACTTTGAATTATGATCAGACTTAAAGCGAGTAACATAACGTCATTATAGACGAAATCTGTTGACGGGATTCTTAATAATGAAGCTGCTGTATGTACTTACCATTGAACACATCGGAATCAATAACTAGGACTTTGAGGTCCTCTTCATTCGCTGTCACAGCATGTACAATGATTAAGGAGCCCTGGTCTTCGCCTCGGAGTTGTCTTTTTAGTATCAAGTGATTAAAAACCATTTTTCCCACTTGCTTTGACAGGATCACCAATTTCAACAAATTATGAGAATTAAAATGCAAAATAAGACACTTGCAACTATCTCCAGAGCCAAAAAGAACTGAGCCGATGGGCAGAATGCTTCTTTGAAAACATAGAAGATGACAGACTAAACTGAAACTTGTACAGCGTACAACGCTTGAACGCTTGTACTAGGACGACGAAGAGGCTTGTCAGCTAGAGACGTATTAGTACATTTGATGATAAACTGCTAATATTTCGTACGCCAGTCGACAGCTTTTTATTACTTTGCATAATAATCACGAAGATCGTTTTGATAGACCATTTTCGTGTAGCCCTCCTTTAGAATCCACGGCTCAATCTCATCAGACGTCTTGGGTTTGTAGCCACAGGATGACATGGTTGGATCATAATACGGAACGTATTGGCTTTGGCATACCGATTGAGTAATATCGGTGATGGATCCAGGGTAGCTTCGACCGAACTCGGTTATTCCACGCCAGCAGGCACAATTGCAAGTGCGAAGAGACGAGGTGGCCTCGATTTCAGAATCCAACTTCACGCTCCACTGAAATAATAGTTGAACAAGAGTCATGTTTTACGTGCTTTCAGTACACTTCATTCTAGCTGGAATCGTCAAACTGTACCTTCTCCAATACTTGAGTTGGGACTGTGTAAAATGTCCAGGTCTCATTGCGGCAGTGGGCGCCATGTGGTTCGGGAAAAATGATTTTCGCTTCAGATCGGAAATCAACCATGTCTAAAATTTTGAATGGAAAAATGAGCTTTGGTAAACAGTAACACAAACGCTAAAAGGTCTTGTTAGGCATACCACACAGAAGCCGCGGTAGCTGGATACACTTGGAGCAGATGAAATTCGGTACTTTGGCCCACTTGGCTTGGTGCAGGTGTCTGCTGAAAATGGCGCTGGGGTTCAAGATCTCCATGTAATTGGTTGACTCGACTCGGTGAACAGCGTAGTTGTATTGAACAGAATCTGCGAGCTGATTTTGCATGAGAGTTACGAGATCGACGATTGTAAACGGATCTTCATACTTCGAAACTGGAATGCTGTATTGCAAAACGAGCATATTCGCGGTTTTACTGAGAAGAGAATATTCCTGCGGTCTCACAAAACTTCGCAATTTAAACTGCCATTGCGACTTTCGAAAAAAGTTTTTGCTATGTAAAAAAGAGAACCGCCCTTCCATTGGGAATACACGGTGGTATGGCCTGTGCATGCCAGTTTTCCAGTACAAATAAGACACCGAATCCAAGGCTTCTATGACGTGGTTGTCGAGTCCTGAGAAAAAGTTGAGCAGCTCATCATCCACGGTAGCTAGGTAGTCCTTGATGTGAAGCGAAAGTTTCTGCAGAGTCAGTCGGTTCAAGACAGTTTGAACGACCGTGCAGTCTGTTGGAATGAGGTCGAACCTTGAAAAGACAAGGGTGACACGTGAATTGAATAAGAACGTTTTATAAATATATAACTCTGGATATCTATTGAAATGACATACCTGAGGCTGAGACACTTGAGATTAGAGAGTTTGAGCAAATACGGAAAAACTTTCTCCAGGAAGTCACTAAAGCAGGGGCGCAAATGTTCTGAATGTTGTGGGTAACTATAGAAGAATGGTGCTCCCCACCAATGCATTTCTAGAACCTGGAATAGAACATGGCAGTTAGAGCTCGAATTATCTTCCGGACACGGATGGACAAGCAAAACTTTAATTACCTCCAGTTTGCGGAAATGTTGCAGAATTTCCCATTCGCCCTGCACAGAGTGAGGCGTCACTTCGATACGTAACATTCTCAGTGGTAGTTTCTCAGCCCCGACTATTTGTTCAACGGATAGCCGAGCAGCGCTATGAGATTCTTTAGTGGATACAATCATGAGCTTTCTGCTTTGTAACGATTCAAATGACACGTTCTCCTCTGAGCATTGGAAAAAGCAGCAAAAACAGCATCCACATCGCTGTGCCTCTGCCAAAGACTGAGGTTGTACATCTTGAATAGTGATAGACTTGCTGAACGGAAATAAACTGGCAATATTCTGAAGTAGCGCTAGTCCGGACGAAAGGTCGCATGAAGTAATTTCTAGTTCTTCTGCCGTGCCGAACTGGAGAGAAGGCAACTTGTAGACGCTGTCACATCCCAGCAATGAAATTCGTTTCAGCCGGAAGTCAGGGCTCCAATGTGACGACACCTCCGTAAACCTCTCGTGATCTACCGAGAAATAGTTATGCGTTCGTTTGATTCGCTCACAGTTACATTCCCAAATGGTCTCGTGAGGGAAATTCACAGCACAGTCGTTCGACCCGATCAACGTTTCGGATGTCAAGTACACCATAGTTTTTCTAGCCAGAGTTCTTCCAGCAACGGTGCAAAACCTTCTGCAAGACAACCTCACTTGTTTCAAGTCTGGCACAGAAAGAAAACTGAATACAGCGTCCAGGACCTAAACATTAAAACAAAAATTCAGAGTTACATACCGAATCGAACATTCGAATGGGAGCTCATAGTTTTTGAAACCAAAGCTATTTACCAAGTCGTTATAGATCCAGTTGCTTCCGACATGTTCTTCCGCTTCGAGGTCCACCATTGTTCAACAGCAACGAATACAGCAGAATACGACAAGGGCTTGCGGTCTACAAGACACTGGTTCTACAAGTTGACACTTGACATACAAATGAAGTTGTCGCTTGCTTGCTCTCGTTCAGAAGACAAAACTTGACTGATGGAGCCTGCTGATATTCCTTGGCCCACTCTTCCAGCATACGGCAAAGCAGCAGATAATCCTTTCATCATGCGCCGTTCTACCTGGAAACCTAACAAACGGAGCTGTTTGGGGCCGCGCAAGTAATGACCAGAGGAAAAGGACTTAAGACTCCTACCTGTAGAATAAGCCCACAAAACAGGACAACTTCAGCACATGTTTCTGGTAATGCCGTTCTTGGAAAGTAAAAATCTCTGGTATCCAAGAATAACGAAACTGGATGAGACTGGAAATGGCTGACTGAGTAGATAGTATAGTCTTTCAAACCTGGCTTACATTATCACCTGCATGATGTACTAACCGGCGACCTCCCAAAAATACTGGCGCTGGCAGGTACTTCTGATACATACGATTCAGCTGTACAAAATGAGTCGGTCATTTCCAGCATCAAAACAGAAATACTTTTCTCGGTCTGACTCTGAACATAATCTGCTGTCTACGGTCAAAAATTCCTCTCCATTCCAGGCAGAAACGAAGTGACCATCAAAACTGCAATCAAGTCTTTTATTCTGAAAAGATCAATCAAACCAGGTATAAAATCAAAAGTTTGTAATTGTCATGATTATAAAAATTCATAAAACTCAGTTCAACGGTCAGCCATCAACAAGCGGCGACGGTTCTGAGGGATGCAACTTGCACGGGCGGCGAAATTCTTGTCCTCGCTCATGTATCCATTTGTTGGAAACTGAAATACAAAGGATCAAGTGTGAAATGCAAGTTTGAGCAAGTTGGTGAAGCCTGAGCCTGAGTATTTCTGGAATAGCTTCAACTCACCCCATTTGGTTCCTAACAAAACAGGGCAGCCAGCATGACGAGTTGA
>JAQGBJ010001002.1:0-28172 GCA_034698345.1 Sphaeridia pumilis | reverse complement strand
TCAAGTATTCAAGCACGTATGTGCGTGACACTCGAATGGAATTCTAGATTCCTCAACTGTATCTCGTGTTTGTCATGGCTAATGGAAGTAGATAAAAAAATCCTCCAACGTTCTCTACCCTTTTGTTGTCGTCCTCCTCCGTCTATTAAGTCTTGTAAAGCCAAAGTGGATTTCTTGTTGGTTACGGTTTAGGAAGCTTTTAAGTAAATGTCTCCTCAAAAAACGGCAATTCTATTAAAGGCAACCAACAACAAGGGCAATGCGTGTACGTGGGTGGAAACCCGGAGGGTTTCCACGGGAATGTCAAAGGCCAATTTCCGTTATAGCCTTTTTTCCTCGAAGAGCCCAATGGCGGGAACAGGTGTACACGAGTTTGATGTGCAGATAATAGAATTGGCTAAGTGTTATCAGAAGAAGGAGGCCATTTCGCTCTTGTTTGAACAACAAGTTGTGAAACGAGCAGGCCTGGCTGATGATGATTGTATTTTTGTACTTGTTTATTTTTTGGAAACGAATACAGAGTATGCATCGCCTTCTTGTTTATCTTCCAACAGGCCGGCGATGACGACGACAGACTTCCACGAATCTGCGAACCTTCCCGGACAGCCATCGAAGACCAATGGGAAAAGAACGGAGGCTTCGAGCTCACTTCAGTGGAGCAAGAGACTTATGAAAAGTACTTTTATGGAACTGAGCATTGGAACTACTTTACCAATGACGAAGACCTGGGACCTGTCATCCTGTCGCTGAAGCAAGAGACGCTCAATGGTAGAGATCAGTTCAGGTAAATTCAAAAAAGCAACT
This sequence comes from Sphaeridia pumilis, assembly GCA_034698345.1. Classification (NCBI taxonomy): domain Eukaryota; kingdom Metazoa; phylum Arthropoda; class Collembola; order Symphypleona; family Sminthurididae; genus Sphaeridia; species Sphaeridia pumilis. Next base: position 27,368 of record JAQGBJ010001002.1, on the reverse strand, counting down.
TTTTCCAACCATCATACATACGTAACCATCGATCATGACAATAGCGTTTTGTATAAAGTTTTTTGAAATTGTATATATATAGATAGATAAAAGACTTGGGGCGCTGGCCCAAAGTATATAACACAAAATTCCATAATCTGCTCATGGCAGTGAGGTGGAAATTCAATTTCTTGAGCAGATCCAACCCTTTATACACGTATGAATTGCGTAGGTTGATGAGTATGTCGGGCGTATGTTTTTGGCAAATTTTCGTGGTTACCTAAACCCACAAACTTTTACCAACTTTCATCCATAAAGAAATGCACCAACTTTAACTAGTGGAGCAAGTAATAGTTTTGAAAGAAGGTCGTGTCTGATCCAAGCTTAGATTCCAGCGAATTGAACTAATCTCTTGGTTTGATCTCCATGTGATTTTAATTCAAGTTTTTCCAGACGTGCATTAAATGTATCAAAGCTCTTGATGTCATACGAAACTACAACTCTTGATTCTGATTGAATCTGCATGACGACATGTTTTTGTATGTATAATTTCACAGAATTCTAGTCCGAGCCATCAGCTACACGGTTCACGGGTTAATCCCAGCGAGTTGTGTTTTTGCCGACCGCTACAACCGGGAGGAAGTGGTCCGATCTCTGGGGAAGGAAATTAATTTGAACCCACCTCTCACCTTAGGACAGTTACCTGATACTCCAGAAGAGCTGCTCAAATTGGATCAGGTATTATTCGAAATGACTTATTCCACATCCTCCTGCACTATGTACGACGACGACGCCGCCAGAGATTAAGCAACGAAATGAGAGACAAATGTATGCCCACGCTGATGGAAAATAGCAATCAATAGCTCAAATACCAAAAAGAGGCAAGAGGCCAAGCGAAGAGAGACAAGGAAATTAATTGGAAAAGGACAAGTAAATTGGAGAACACCTGTTGTAGATGAATACATTTCTCCGCTCATATATTCCATCAAGCCTGAATCGATCAAACTAGAGAGAGTAGACACATGAGTATAATTTGACCTTGCATTTCCGAATAGTTGAAGGCCGACAGGAGTAGCGAATGACAGTAATAACCGAATAGATGTCATTGTTTTTTGGTAATTACAGGCTATTACGAGCTATTTCGGAGGTTATCGTTGTTAGATCGACAGGTGTCAGAATCATAATTGAACAATTGTCAAAGTGCCAGCGAAAGGTACAAGAAGGAGCAAATGATGTTTGACATGTCTGCTGCCAAATTACAGGTGTTTATCAAGTCAGAGCTCAAAGTGGGCGTCATCTACGTCAAAGAAGGCCAGTACACCGAGGAGGAAATTTTGGACAATAATGACAACAGCGCCCTCTTTGAAGAATTCATGCAGATCCTCGGCGAAAAAGTGCGACTCAAAGGCTTTGACAAGTACAAGGGCGGACTGGACACTGTCCACGACTTGACTGGCCTATATTCAACCTACACTCATTGGCGAGGGATTGAAATCATGTTTCACGTCTCCACACTCTTGCCCTATGAAAAGAACGATCCTCAAAAGGTAATTAAATTTGTCGTGGTTGTGGTGGTGTCAAGTTGAAAAACATATATTGAATTCTTCAGGAATTTTTGCCGAAAAGAGTCAAATATGAGAAATGACATCCAGCTGTAGCTGTCTCCTACGGAATTTTGTTTTTATTACACTCACTGCAACTTTGCAAAGAAAGTGGAAACGGAAAATAGCAAACGTATTTCGTTCTTTTATTTGTTTCTCGTCAAAAAACTAGGTTCGTTGTAGAAATGTGGGACGTAAAGGAATTTCGTTACTGAAAAATTTACGTGACAGCAGCTGTCGTTTTGAGGTTATATACAGAAAAGATGCATATAAATATATATGAAATGACTGCGCGATTTCTGACTCCTTGAAACGATATTTATGGTTAGGTCTGATGGATTTTTCTTGTACAAATTGTCGCGTCGCCTTAAGTATTTATGTGGCCGTGGAGGCTGTGGAAAGGTTGCGAAAAATCGGGGAAAGCTTTGGTTGTCAAGTAGTCAAGTGCATAAAGTGGGCGACGTTTCCTAATAATGTAAACCTTTGTGGAATATAGTGGATTTGGACAAGCGGGGGAAGAAAGCATAAATATGTCTTTGGATATGTGTGTGAATTTTTGCAATTTTAGGCAGTGACGGGTCTGAGGCTAATGAATGTATTTTTTGTTCAAATTTCCAAACAGCTCCAGCGAAAACGCCATATCGGAAATGATATCGTCTGCGTGGTATTCCTGGAAGCTGAAAACACACCATTCTCGCCTTCTTGCATCAAGAGCCATTTTCTCCACACTTTCATTGTGGTGAGGACTGGGCCGAGGTTCAAACGTAAACCCTGTCGCTATGAAGTATCTGTGATCACCAGGGATGAAGTTGGAGCCTACAAGCCGTACCTGTGGGAACAATCCGTCTTTGATAAGGTTCGAACCTAACCTAACCTAACCTATAGTTTGAAATTCTGCATCCGACATTTTAAAACGCTTAGATTTAGCCTATTCTCCAAAAACCTTGAAGCTTTTCTAAAAACGGCAGACATTATTTCTGACCTCGAGAACCTAAGAGGATTTCAGGATTTCAAGAGCTTTCGCGGTATAAACTTTGGCTGAATGTATACCAATTCACGTTGCAATTTTCCAAACGGTTGTCCCTGTCATCGAGTAAATAAAAGCAAGAAAGCTCCTTCATTATTGATGAGGATTGCGAGTAATGCGAGTGGTCCGTCTGTCGAATGATTACGAATTCAGAAGGTGTCCATCAGACACCGAATTTCAGATAAGCTGGAAATTTGTCGGTCAAGTGGATTCAAGCGGTGGCCTTGATAGCCCTGAAAGTAACCTAAATTTTGCTAATATTTCAAACCCTTGTTTTTACAGGGCCCCATGTTTCGTGAATGGATCCTGACCAAAATCGTCAATGGAGAACGAGCCTCATATTCAGCACCAAAATTCGCCCGAATGCAGGAACGAACCAGGTCGCAAATGCTCGAAGACATTGTCGCCAACCTGCAGAACCATGCGGAGACGGGACAGATTCCCAAGCCATACAGGCAAGTTTCGTTTGTTCGAATCCTTCGTTGACAGTCGTTCCTATGGAGCAGGATTTCCAATTCCAGCCATGCACAACATGGCTGCGGTTGAGTCGGACAGATTGACGTCTCTGAGCTGTCTGAATTCCTGCTGGAGACACGTTGTGTATTGTTCAGCATTATATTCACGCTTGGCGAGGCATGAAGTACGGCGAAACGCTGGAGACGCCGAGCTCCAGCTCCAGTAGTGTTCTGCGAAGCGGGAGACGCTTGTTTATTTTTGTTATTAATTTTCTCTTGAGGCTCCAGCTGGTGTGGTAATGTTGATTGTTTTCATTGAGTAGAAGAGCTTGGGAGAGAGGTGGAAATTTATTTATTATTTGGTGGTGGATGGAATTATTGCATGTGCCCACAGCAGGAGGTTCCTCCAGAAAGTCTTCTCCAAAAGAATTCGATACTATGTACAACCACCAAAGTCTTGGATGCAAGAGACTACACATTTAATTGCATTACGTGAGAAGGAGAGCGAGAGAAGAGAAAAACAAAAGTTACTTATCGACTTTTCAAACAGAATCCAATAAAGAAATAATAATAATAATAAAGTTGGTCTTTAGAGACCCGGACCCGCAAGACACGGACTCAAGTGATTGGCAAGGACGGCAAAAAGAAATGTAATAATGTGATTATAATGATTTGATGCTCTTATTATTACAGACGTGGTTCCTGGCGTCCCATTGGACACATGAGACCTTCGAGTCCACTCCTGGACTCTGTTCGAGATCAGTTTGAAGGTTTGCCAATTTTTACAACAATTCCTTCTGACTTGAGAAGCCTTGCAAGAAGCTGTTTAACTAACAGTCCCCTTTATTTTTTACTTTTCCAGCCGGCTATGACCAACTCGCCAAGGACTTTACCAAATACTTTCTCAACCAAGACGAACCGCCACAGCTAATTTTGTTTGATGTCAGCTTTCTGGTTGGCCAGGGGAAGCAAAAGAGCAAGTTTTTTGGGGTTCGCGCCATTTTGGGCGTTCGATCCAGGTATCGTAATTTTACGTGATTCAAACTTATTGTGGCCATTCAAAAACTGACTGAAAATGCGTGTTTCCATGGTATTTCCAGAGTATTTCAAGAAATGCTTTACGGCATTTCGACAGGATTCGGCTCACCGCAAGTACCAGTTGCTGAGCTCCTAGCGCGTGCTGTGCCGACGTTACATTCGCCGCAGACCAAAGGAAAATCGTCCAATTTCCTACAAGTTCCGGATATTGAATCGCCGAGGTATGTCGTAATTCTCTGTTGTTTTTTGTAATGTTTCGCTGGTTTCATGTCCTTTTCTTCCGATTTAGTGCGCAATAGACGTCCTGTTGTTTCCCACATGTTTTTTTTGAAATATTGTATATCGACTAACGGCAAGACAACGAGCAAGATTTACAAGTTTCGATCCCTCCAAACTTTTCAAACTCTCAAAATATCCTACATAAAACAGAGAAAAAGAAACAAGAAATACGAGCGCTACAGGGCGCTTGACTTTACAATCAGGAAAATATACCTCTTGAAAGTTTACTCAACGTGTGTAAATAAACGTGTGCGAATAATCTGAGAGGATTGTCTTGGGGGAAAGCTCACGTTTTATGTGTATATATGCAGTTGGAAGAAATTCTGCAAAACTTGGATCCATAGTTTACTAGTTCAGGGAAAGTTAGAAGAAAAAGAGATACTTTGAGAATTTTGTCCTGTCTCAAGGGAAGCGTTTCTGTGAATGATTTCCTTTGACTGAATTTCTAGTGAGTTTTGTAAGGATATTTTGCAGAGGTTGATTCCTTGGAGAAGTTGTTATTATGCCTATGGCTTGCTCCCTGTTGATTGATGTTTGTTCATCAAAGGCAAGCAAGGATTGTAGGGATAGTCTCTTAAATTTTGGCGAATTATCGTTAGGTGGGGATGAATCTTGATGTATGAGGAGAAAATGAAGTAAAAAGTTAATACCGTTTTTCTTTTTGTTCCAGGCCAAAAAGTGTTCCTTCATCACCGATGGTGATGAGAGCCTTTTCAAGGCTTGGGAGTCTGACAGCTGGCTGGGGTCGTTCTGGCCGAAGTAAAGGGAACCAACAACAACAGCTCGCGGCAGAAGACAAGAAAAAGTGGAGTTCGTCCCAGGATTGCTCGCAAGATTTGAAAGAAAAAGATTCTGGCAGAGACAAACCTCACCTTGCCGTGCCGAGATTGTCTGTTTGTGCTGACGCTCAAAAGGTTGATAGGGCCAAACTTTCTCAGACTGAGGTACGTATATATTAGCGCCGTTTATTATATAAAGAGCCGAGAGTATTTCTCTATGACGTGGAAACTGGTGAAAGCTTTATTATTACTTTCACCTTGGCTTACTTTTTGGTTAGACTTCGTGACGTTATGGTTGGGAGCGGTAGACGATAATGATTTTGGAAAGTTGCTAATGAGCGGTTCATGAGGCGTTAAGGGGCGCGTGTCAACAAGTCTAAAAGTTTTTGTCTCAATGACTGATGAAGAGTTGGTAAAATATTTTCTGTGTGGTCTATTTCAAAAGTCAGGAGGCTGCAAGAAGTTAAGAATTTTTTAGAAGTTTTTTGTTCATATAAGGCTTGAGACGAACATTATAAAATTAATTTTTTGATCGGAACGTAACAACAATCGAAGCTACTTGAATAAAAATAAAATGTAAAAATATAAGCATTGACTCGCGCTCAGAAGTTCCAAGTCCGCCAACCCAAACGCCTTTGGTATTCACCGCCCAAACTTGTCGTTCTGAAAGCTTACGATTTTTTAGCCGCGTCCCTTGTAACATTGCAAGCTTGATTCGCTTCAATGAAGTTTCGACAGAGGGCGCCCGATAATAAATAGCCGGGTAGCCAATCAGCGTGATTAGTCCCGAGTAAAAGAGGATGATTTTGGCCAACACGTTCTCTATATCGAAGAGCAACAAGGCTGACAAGGTGCCGATGCTGATTGTGATCATCATGTATTTGAGTGTTAGAATTACGACAGCGTTTCCGATGTTGAATACTCGTAAAGCGACCACAAGTTTTCTCAACTTGTTCCATGGTAATTCGGGCTTTCCTGATCGAGCACTTCTACAGGGAATGAATTTCAGAGTTTACATTCATTTATGTAATAAAATAAGGAACTAACTAAATTGTTCGCTCCACCTTTGCAAAAGTTGCCCTGTGGCCTTCATCCAGACTTCGAGAAACATTATATTAAAAGTGGCTACGATGACCAATGAGACCACGAGCCCGACTTCAGTGAGAAAGTCGGCTGCGGTTGCAAAAATCGTCAAGCATGTTTCAACTAGCGTGTGCTGCAAGTATCCATGCTCATGCGCCCAGTGGACGACGAATCGGAATTGTGGCATCCATTCAGGCTTCAGAACGAGCAAGCAGTTGACTGCCCAGATGCACATGTAGGCTGAAACAGGATAATTGTAGAGGAACAAGTGTGGGATGATGAATTTGGTCACCACACTTCGGTGCCGGATCAAAAAATTCCAGATGATGACGAATTCGTCACGGCGTTTGATGCACAGTTGATAGATTGCAATAGCTCCAGTCGGATGAATAATGGCTAAGATAAAGTGGAGCGGGATGCTAAGCGGATCCACTTCGAGGTTGAGGCTCAAAATCAGCACGAATGTAAAAACTGACAGGGAAGCGCGCAGAGTCGCCAGGAGGATGAAGAGCGAGAACTGAAAGTTTTTCAAGAACGAAGTGTCTGCTGAAACTTTGGAGGTGTTGACGATAAGTGGGAAACCGAAGAATTTTGTGTAATGTCGCAAAAAGGCAAGATTCAAGGAAATGGCGTTGGGGAAGTGTCGGAAGTAGGCCCAGAGACCTTCGATGGTATGTGAGCCCCAGGAATAGCTTATTCGCCAGTCTCGCATTTTGATTGACTTACAATAAGTAAAGTTCAGAAAAACTGTCGAGCAGTTGAGTGTTGCCAATGAAATAACTTTTAACATGTTGGGTCTTCTGAAAACTTATGTCGAGATGCAGTGCCCAAGAACTTACGCTTACGTGTCGTGTTAATTTGACGAATGTTTTTCATTATTTCAAGTGTTCTGACAGTTCAATCAGACTCAATCGACCGTGTTGTTCATAAAATTTTCATTAGCATTGGAATTCCATTAGTGGCTCACTCTGCTTAATTACAAACTGGAGCTGGACTTGCGGTCTTTGGTTGTATTCGAGAAACTTACCATGGAATTGAGCCATACGGATATTTAAGGGTCCCAGCGATTTAGAAGACCGCATATGACATTAGGACTCGAGAACAAGTTTTCTATATCGATCATAGCTGACGAAGTGCCAATGCTTAATGAAATTATAAGAAATTCAAGCGCTAGGATGGCTGCAGCGTTTCCGACAATCCTAATACAATCTTTTGAAACAGCCGATAAAAAAGACTAACGTTGTTGTTTTTATTTTATTTTTGCAGTTCATGATAATTGAATTCGACCCGGAAACGTTCCGCATCCTCCTGGACTACCTTCACACTGGTTCCTGCCCATTAACCTGTTCCAATATTCCTGGACTCATTTGCGCCGCCGAACACTACGACCTTCCAGACCTCCTCCAAGCGTGCTTTCATCATGCCAAGCAGTTTCTTCGCATTGAAGTTGTAAGTTAACTTCATCAAGACTTCAAACTCCTCGAACCAATTCTTAAAAATCAATGCTACTTTTCTCCTACTTGATTCAACTCGAAATTTTTGAAACAACTTGCTCATTTCAACAACGACTACTTGAAATCGTGACGCAGGATTCAGAAATATCTTGATCAAGTACCACCTTGAGATCCACTCATACTTTCCAATGTATCCCTACTTAAAACGCCGCCATTGATCTCATTCAAGAAGAGCCTTCAATCAGGTCTCACAGTTTCCATAGAGCCAGCCACCAAATTCAATATGAATCAAATTCACCAGCGGTTTGGTCAAGGTTATTGCAAATTCTTCCATCAACCCCAATTTCCTCCATTCAGTCAGTCAGCTTGAGTATATACAGTATAAATGGTAAAATATCTTTGAAATGAGAAACTTGTTCGTAGGACGTGAAGAAGGTCGTGGTCGCAAAACTCTTCCATTTGTTAACACGTAAAGTTTCTATCGCCCAGTAGAGAAAGTTCCCGAGTTTGTTCGGATGCTGAATCACTTTCAATTAAGCCAAGTACAGAGTCTAATATGACTTGATTGCAGCTTAATAAGGTTATATAGAAAAGGTAGCCCAAGCACAAACGTTGATGATGCAATTAGGTCTTTAATGGCGCCAAATTACCGCAAGCCATAAGGTTTCCCAGAGGCTACTATGGAAACGACATTCACCTTGAAACCCAGCACTTGGCTTGATTGCATGCAGAGAAGTTGAAATATTTCCGCAAAATTACTATTACTCATCTACAAGCACTAGAAGAAGAAGTAGAAGCTACTGTAGATGGCGTCGATTCATTAGACACGGAAATGGACCCCCGTAATGGTTATTGCTGCCCAGGGCTATCGAATACCGTCTCTTTGAAAATGATGATCATGACTGTGATTATATGAGCGTCCTCTATTAACCATTGTCACTTTTTTTTCAGGCGTGCAGCATGCTATGCTCATTGGAAAACTACTACTGGCGCTACACTTCCGCTTCAGAACTGGTCAACATGATTCTGGCGTTTGTCGAGACGAGGGCGTACCAGGTAATCATTTATTGGATCGATACTTTGAAATTAGTCTTGTGGCAGTAAATGATGGTGATGATGATGATGATGTTTTTTCTAGCTCTTTGACTGTGGAGACTTTCTCAACCTCTCAGAATCAATGGTACAGCTGGTAATGTGCCGAAACTTGGAAGTCGCCGAGATTCGCAAATTTGAAGCCATGCTTGCGTGGGCTCGCCATAAGATCCGAAGTCATCCAATGTCGTCCAAGGTCGATGCCAAGCTTGAGTTCAAATGCACTATGGAACGTTTGGCCCGGGACCTGAAACTGTATAGAATTTCACCTCAAGATTTGATCAAGGTGGGAAATTTTGGATGCTCCTGTTGTTGTTGTTCCTATAATCCAATCTTCATAAGCCTTGGGGAACAAAAGTACCACCAAAGTTTATGGACGTAAAGTTAGATGGGGAGTTAATGTATTCAAGATTTGACACAGTTTTCCCGCCAGTTACGTCCTCTCTTTTTGTAATTAATCTTGTTTCGTCACGTCCACGTCCGTGCAACTTTGCTTTCTCCCGGGCATTTCGACAGAAAGTTTTGTCGTCAAGAAGCATTAGCAAAATTACAAGCTTGTTCCGTAGACTTCTATACAGGCTCTGCTTTTGTTTGAACTGCGGTGATACATCTCCGTGTGTTTTCAAAGACAAATGAACCTTGGAAGGGTTGCTAATTCTTGAAACCAGAAAGTTTTTTTGCAAGATAATCTGGGTGTTAGAGACAGAAGGAAGTGACAAAGGAGCAAGGGATATTAAACACACTTTCTTGTACCCGCAGATTGTGTTGCCGAGCAAAGCCATCAAGAACGAGAGGATCCTGGAAACGCTCATGTTCCAGGCCAATTCGGGCATGTACCGGATCCAAGATTCATATCTGGAAGCGTGTCAACAGAGGCTGCAGAAACAAGATTCGCGCTTTTCCGAGTCCTTCGACTATGGGTTATAACAGTTGAGGATTTTGCGCCAAAAGGGCTGAACGCCAAGAGCTACTTGTGAGCTACTAGAAAGAGAGAAAAATATTTAATTTAATGTATATTTGGCTGTGGACACAACAAGGAAGGAAGCTTATTTTGTTCCTCACAGTATTACAATATGTCTAGGACTGAATCATGGTATTCAAAGAAAAAAGTTTTAAAAAACAGCTTTGTAACAATCAGAATCAGAATCTATAAAAGGACTGCTATGACTGAGGCGAAACAGACGTCTAATTGAATTTCTATCAAGAAGATTAATAAGTCTACTGTGTAGTTTTAGTATTTCGATAATTATATGGTATCATGATGAAATCATGATATATACAACAAAACCTGTGAATCAAAGACCATATTCCGAGATTGATTTTTCAATGGTGTATTTCTAAAGAGCTGCAAAATGTCAATCATACAACAAGGGACACACTGTACTTTAATTGTGAACAAGTACACACAAAATAGGTTAATCAATAGAGGACTATAGACGTACAAATCTAAAAATATACATACAGCTGTAAGTTTATATGTATAAGAACGTGTGGACAATCTAAAAAAAGTGGCCATGATGTCTTTTTGAGCGTTGTTATTACGGAACATGCCGAATTAATTAGCTTTAGCAGTAAAATGTTGATTAAAAATAAGAAGAGAATTAATTTGGGTGTAGCTTTGTAGTCTTAATGTTATTTTTTGAATTGGCTTGAAGATCTGCTGCTGCCACAAATTTTGTAAAAAGCGAGGGCCAATCATTACCTTTTGGTGCTAAATGTATGTATAATGTTCTTGTGAAAAAATGATCTCTGCTGTACCTGTTTCTGTTAAATGTCCATATAAGGAATATTGGTTCGGAGTTGAAAGTTTACATTATATATAGTTGCAAGAGTTTGACTGTTCGTTAAGCTCTACAGTAATACAGCCTCTCGGAAACTTGAACCTGATTCGTTGTCTTGAATATATGTTGTTGGTTGTTGTCAACAAATTGTTGATATGTTTTAATGTTGGCATTGTTGTACAATACCATGATGTAATGTTAAGTCAAGAGATTACTTGCGTCATTGCCGGAAAAAGAGTATTAACTTTAATTGTTGCTTGTACAAATTACCAGTCGATGTATTATTGGGGCCCGGAAGCCCAGCCAAATGTATAACGTTGGGAAGAAACTGAAGCACAAAGCAAAATTTCAACGTGCAACAAAACAAGTTGAAATATATTGTATACGCTGATTGAAAAAAAGGTGCAAGAGAAAGAAATTTCAGATAAATATTTATTGTACAGGAGAAAGTCGGATTATGAAACTGTACCAATTGTTGTGGGTTGAATAAATGTTTTACAAGATATGTACAACAGCAACTGGTATAATTATTTCTGCCGGTAGATTTAGACGTACTTGAAATTGACAACAAGCGTTATGATATTCAGTTAGTTGTGGATACATCTCTTCAGTATATTAAACCAGTCTGATCAAATCTAAGCCAATGAAGTTGATGGAAAGTTCCTGAAACGCAGGCCTCAAACTTGGAACCCTTGAGGAACGTTTTCATACCTGTCCTGGTCTGCCTGATGACCTCGGATGTAAACCCCTTGTTCTGACTGATACTCCTCACCAGATGTCGTTTCAACTTCTTTGACTGGAGCAGAACCTGCTCCACCCACAGCCTCAAGACAATACCCTTGGACCACACCGTTTCCGGAATTAAAAATTGGACAGCACTTCATGTCGCCAGGGCACGTACTGTCTCCAATGCATCGAATTTTGGAATGGGTCAACTTGATCCGCTTGGAAACCGCCTTCTGGAACATGTTCCTGGCTCCTGCAAGGGTTCTCGTGGTCATGTCTTCACGACGATAGAGTGGGCTTCGTCTTTGGCCTTGTTCTCCGTTTTCAGAAGCGAAGGGAACGTATTCCGAAACTGCTTGACCGATGACACCGCCATTCGTTTTCAAGTAGGACTTGAAGGACTTGGCGCCTTGGCGAACAGCCGTTTTAGCGGTTTTGAAAGCGGACTTTACCATGCCTTTGAAGGAGAAGCTGTTGGATTCTTTGTCTGAACGGTCTTCAGCGTGGTGGTGATGGTCGACATGGTGATCAGAGGTTGGGACTTCGTCTGAGTGGAACCAGTGAGCCCAGGTGGGTTTTGGACACTCGCCAGGTTTCTTGTCTAAATTCACAAGAGAGGCGGTATCTCAAGATTTGCTGATTTAGAAGCACCCCAGACCCCAAGTCTTTTATCAAAAATTACCTTCTTTACACTCGTACTTGTTGCAACAGCCATAAGGATCCTCAAAAGCAGTGCATTTCAGTTCTTCCATTTGCTCGTTCCTGTAACATCCTTCGTTGAGACGAACAGCATGGCATTGTTGGATTGTTCCTTCTTCGCAAAAGTACGTTGGACAGCATCGGCCGGGAGTTCGAATTGACTTGCATTTCCGGTTGTAGGGTTTTGGGGGGCAGGTCACCGAGTGGCAATGGTCTGGAATAGTAAATGGTAGTAAATGGACTTTGAGTTAACTGCTGATCGAGAAAAGTAAGATATTCAAGCGTGTTGATACTAGTTTTAGTTTTACTTGGCGTTGAAATGATTGGACAGCAGTCCCACGGAGTCGCAATTTTAAGGGTATCATTTCGGCCGTCATCGTAGCAGAGCCTGGATTTCTCCGAAGTGGGACAATTAGAAATGTAGTCGACATTGCTACGGTCTAAGGGCAGGAAGAAAGTTTAACTAGCGGCTATACATCAAAAGGATTTCATGAAGTAAATCAAAATACCGGTGCAAAAATGGACCGCCTCGTAGTGCCATGGGAACTTGATGGTCACACAAACCTGATCGTCCTTCGGAAAAGCTTCGCTGCAGATGTTTGCATCTAGAAAAAGATTTCGATTTTAGATCTTAATTTTTAGTTTCAGGCTCTGCTCTTGTACCTATCGGCTTATTGACAACTTACCAGTTTTTGAAGAGGCTGCAGCCAGGAGAAGTATCAGCTTCACAGCAATCGTATTGAAAGTATTCGTCATATTTCTGCTGTACTAGACACCACCTTATCTGGACTCGACCGAATCAAGAATGAGGCTTCATGAGAGACTGATCCTGTCCTGAGTTACAAAGTTCAATGTTACAGTGACAATTTCGAAATCAAACGGCGTTGCATGTGACGGCCACAATGTTCAATTGAATTGATCACAGTAGTGCAATCTTTGAAATTACTCTATCATCATATCTATCGTGACCATATTTGTACACTCTGGAGTTCTTTACAAGTAGATATCGGTGATCACGAAAGTATAATTACGAATTTTCTGTTATACACGAGGACAGCTAATTTGGTTGAATTGTGTCTTGAGTATTTTCGAAAGTGACAAATCCTAGTTCGACAGCTATTAGATTGTTGATACAAAGTTTTTTATACAAACAGTCTGAAGAACCCCATTACTCTATAAGTCTTAATTAATCATTTTTCATTCTGTATTAATTGATTTTTAATGGCTCTTCGATCCTTCAAAGCCTTAAATACGAGGAAACTTGAGTACTTTTACACGTAATTGAGCTATTTTAGGAGGCTTCGCTCTTAGGGCAAAATTAAAATACTTAACACATTTGTGGCAAGAGTTATTTTGAGGACAAGGTGCATAAATAATAATCAATATCCTCTAATACTCTAATAGCAACTTGGTACTTCAGATGTCAATTCATATTTACAAAGTAGCTTTCTGCCAAATTGACTTGACCTAGACTAATATCACATTTGTTGTTTCAAGCAACTGCACCATCTGCTACCAGTCTTGCGAAAACAAGTTGAACATTCAAGAAATTTGTTTTGCAAACTGCATCAAAGCTTCACAAATCATTTTCTTGGCTACTGTTTCGGTTCGGGCCATCATCATTAAAGTTACGACGTCAGTAATCTCTAGTTTGTTGATAATATCTGTGATATGACGTTCCAGACGTCTTCTATCGTCTTCCTTGAGGTTCTGAAGTTCCTGCCAAAGTGGACGGAAATTGCCGCAGACATTGTAGGCTAAAATGCTGCCACCGACGCCACCTTCAAATAAACACGTGTTTTATTAGCTTGCGCCTCGGTATTTCAGCTATTAGTGCAATTTTACTGTATTCGAAATCTTACCTACTACCATTCCAGGAGGTCCTCCAAGCATCGCACCGACAAATGTAGCCAGTCCTGTGATTCCAGCACCTTTGGCTGATTCATTCACCGTTATGTTGATGTTTTCATTCTTGGCAACAATCACGCACACTTGCAAAATGTCGTCGAAACTGATTGTCATTTTGGTGAATTGTGGGTCCTGGAAAAAGGATCCGAGAGACGATTAAGAAGAGAACCAGACAGTTTACACGTTGTAGAACTACTCTTGAACTACGAATTACACGTTGATGTAAAATGTTAAAACGGTCTAAAGGTTAAAAGTATAATCACTGATGCAATTCAACTGGTCCAGCAGTACGTACATTAGTGATTAGCCAAGAAAGGAAATGGTAAAAACACGTAAACATAACCTATACCTCTAGCATAAATCAGCTGTGAGTCATTGGGCCACTCTGATCGACCCATCGAGAAAACGTTTTCCATAGAGTTTTACAGAAGAGTGGGAAATGCAAAGTTTTTGCTTACATCAAAACTTTTGTTGATGACATCTGCGCGAGTTTAATAACAGCGGACGTGTGTTTGTCCATAAATGCATGGATTTAATTTGAATTCTTACGAACATCGTGTTGATAATTGCGTTAAGTGTATCAGCATAGTTTAATTGCTACTCCCCGGTTGGCTTGTTCTAGAGAAGATTTTCTCTGGTGAATTGTTGAGTTATTTGCGAAAAGGACTCGCAAATTGCGGGTGGAAAATTGAAACAGCGGCTTGAAAACATGTAGTTTTCAGTACAAGTCAGTTAACGATACAAAACTAAAGATCAGACACGATGAGGGTTGCAAGGACCTGTGGCTCCTTGAAGGGAGTTTTTTGTGTTGTGGTTTTGCTCATTGGTTTTGTGGAAGGTCGGAAGCATTTTCTAGATTTGGAGGTAGGGAAACTGAATTCTGATGCATCTGGAGTACACAGCAATTTTCTGTTGACTGATGGTAAATTTTTGTGCCGGCAGGAGGATCCTCGAAGGTTAATTCAGATGTCAACATTCGGGTTCTTCAAAAATGGCCTTTTAGAAGTACATGTGCATGGTTTGTCTATCAGAAGTAGAAACGCGTTAAACCTGCCTTCCGACAAGGTAAACCCGTCAATCAGGGTCTCTTAGTCTTGATGAATGAATGTATTGATTATATTTGTTAGTCAGAAATCATTTGCCGGTGTTTGATATATATATTGCAGCTGGGCTTCACGGTTGACCGGACTTTGAGTGCTGGAATCAACCCGTATTCTCCCAATCTTGAAAGTGGACATTGTTTCTTGAATGAAGATGCCACTACACTGCCTGACAGGGAGAGATTTTCAAGGATTGTATTCTTTGTAGACGTGGCGGCACGAAAGTAAGTGGAATGGATGGCTTATATTTCCATTTGATTGTGCTCGCTTGATGTTTGATGGTCTACTTGTAGATTGAGATTCAAGTGCGATCGAGGTCTTCAAAATGTGTACATATTCCATAACACTTCGAACACTGGGCTAGAGGAGCTGTATATGCAGAAGAACTTGCGGAAACGGCGAGATGGTGGAGAGGAGGATGACGTCGAAGGTAGTTACAGTTACTATGATCACGAAAAAGTAGAACAGATTGAATGGGGTTCAACTTTCTATGTATTAACTTTTTGCTGATAGAGCCTATCCAACCACCAAGTCCGGACGCAGCGGGTGATCAACAACCGGCTGGAAGTGAAATAAAGGAAGTGGTCGCACAAGCCAATGACAATGGGAGAATATCAGACGAAAAGTCGGGATCTGGGTTACCAAAAGAAGTTGAAAGTCAGAAAGAGAATGTGCCGCCACCCCCGGAAAACGCTAAGAAGCCAAACGGGGATGATTCAAAACCTAGTCAACCCAGTGGAGACGTTGATCTGGTTGCTAGACCGGTTGATGGAATTTCAAACTTAAAAGATGGGTATCAGTGCAACAAAGACTACGAATGGGATTTGAAGATTCGTCATGAGAATTCCAAGGACATCATTTCGTTTGATGTAAGTAAGGGAATATTGTGCATATTACTGATTATAGTTTCAGCGAATAATGCTTTGTGTGTTTTTAGTTCACCGTTTTCCTAGAAACTCCAGACGTTGAAGGTCTTTACCACCTGTACTTCCACAACTGCCTTAATGAGGAGACGTCAATCGACCTTAATGTAAGGCTAAACCCATTTTTAGATTTCATTAACGTTTAGTTCACATTCAAATTCTTGCGTTTTGCTTTCAGATGAGTCTCACAGAAATGAATGAGGGTTTTAACTACCTTTCGGCCGGAGACATGCCTCTCCCTAGCCTTTACTTCTTTATGTCCATTGTGTTCTGTATCACTGGCGTCTTCTGGGTGTATGTCCTGAAGCGGAGCAAGTATGTCTGAAACGTTGAAGAAGAAAAAGTTGTTCAAGTATTTGTCTTAATTGTGAGGAACCTTTTACAGGAAGCAGCCACGAGTTCCTGTGTTCAAGATTCATTATCTTATGGGAGTTCTTGTTTTCCTGAAAAGTTTATCTTTGCTGTTTCACGCCATTAACTTCCACTACATTGAGACCATGGGAACACATCTGGAAGGATTTGCCGTTATCTATTATACCGTTCATTTGTAAGAAGAAGTTTTGAATTCTAGTCATTATGAATAGGGATCATAATAATTCTCAACTGTCTCTTTTCCAGACTGAAGGGCGCTGTGCTGTTTTTAACACTGCTTCTGATAGGTACCGGGTATGCGTTCATCAAGCATTTACTGTCAGACAAGGAAAAGCGTATATTCATGGTCGTCATTCCGCTCCAAGTATGAACAAATCTTAAATGTGTATTTGTATATCTACAAGTATCTTAATGCAAAACACTTGTTCACAGGTATTGGCAAATGTTGCCAATATCATTATGGAAGAATCTGAAGAAGCAGAATCCAAGTACCTGAGATGGAAAGTCATTTTCTATAGTTTAGATTTATTCTGTTGCGGAGCAATCTTGTTTCCTGTAATCTGGTAAGCACCTTGTTCAAGTTTTCAGTATTTGTCCGTATTTGCAGCAATGTATTGTTTTCTTTCGTGTTGCAGGTCTATTCGGCATTTGCAAGAAGCTTCTGGTACTGACGGAAAAGCCGCTACTAGTTTGCGGAAGCTAAAGCTTTTCCGGCATTTCTACATCATTGTCGTGTGTTACATCTATTTCACTCGTATCATAGTCAATCTTCTGTTGAAGGTATGTTCATGTCTACTTGCCCGATATTCTCCTATATGCACCTGTTGTGAGGTCATCTGTTGCTGTTGTTTCAGATAACAATACAGTTCCAGTATGAATGGTTGGATGAGATGTTTACTGAACTAGCTGCTTACATCTTTTACGTCCTTGTAGGCTACAAGGTAAGATTTAACCACTATCCAAGTTTATTCATGATTCCCAAGAATAGCAATCTCTAAGTTTAATTCACTTATATAGTTCCGGCCAGCCGCAAATAATCCGTACCTGGAACTGGCTCATGATTCTGATGAAGAAACCGATATTGCGTAAGATACTGACCTTGAGTGAATGGAGATGAGCAGAGTTGCGGATTCATAAAATAATTGTTTTTTGTTGCTAGCTTGACTGAATCAGGTCTCCTGGATGGCGTCAGCAAACGAGGTCGCCCCAAAAAGAAGACCCTAAAAGAAATAGTCTACTTCGATGAATCAGATGACGATGACGAGGAAGTCTTACTAGATAATCAAGGAGGTATTAACTCCAAGTCGCAAGATTTCTCCATGTCGATGTCCTAGTTCAGAGATTTTCATGGTTCCAAGACTGGTGTAGTTATCGGTTCACTCTAGTACTTTTGCTGCACAGGCACATCGAAGCACAAGACTTGACCTTGTTTGTTCTTGAAAATCTGGTTTCTTGCGTCTAGTTAGATCTTTAGCATCCAGTGCTCATTAAGCTTTGTCTATAGTATGGTCAGTACGGTGGTTAAATTATGTTACTAATTGAATTTTGTGGTTGTTTTGCGCAAGTACCTTTGTTAGCAGATGCTGAATCGAGTATGTTTAGTATGAATATATTGCAAGCTGGTGAATGCAGTTTCAAAAAAACTTATTTAATAGGCAAATAAATTAGTCATTGAATAACGTTTTTGTAAGTAACATATCTAAGTTCTATTCTGACATGTTGTTCAGAATCCAGGGCATGTAATGTAAAACGTTCATGTAGATGTTAGGGATGCCTTCCATGGCGCAGCGACCCATGTGAATGACGCCAAATTGGTAATGACGTCTATCGTAGTCCTTGTCAGATGTAATGGTCACGTTCAATGGCTTGAACAAAGCTCCACCAGTGTCAGCTTTGCAAGTACCCTTTTCCGGTTCTCCGCCAGCGCAGAACTGTAAATACAGACGAACTGTTAGATTCAAAGATATGCCAAAGTTAGATAGATATATATCAATTGACCACTTACTCTGCTACTATTCAACTTTCCGGTATGTCTTCTGTAGACTCGATCGCATTGTTCTCTGTAGACGAGGGAAATGTTCAGGCCTTGGATATTCCAAGAGTAGTGGTAGGGCTCAGACTCGTCGTCAGATTCTAACAAAGCAGTATTGATTCTAGAGACAGTTCTTCAGTTTTCAAAATGCAAGAATTTACTGTACCTTGACGTCCCCAGCCGTAAGCCGTCAACTGGTTGTCCTCCCATTTGTCCAGCAAATTATCAGTTGTTGGCAAGCAAATCGGCCTGACGTAACCTAAATGCCCAGAAATTTCTGCCAAGTGAGTACTTAAAGCTCAGCCAGTCATAGGACGGAAATACACGAGTTAACTAACTTGAGAACTTGACGTCTTCGGTCAACCGAAGCAAAGCAATGTCATTCCAGCCACTTCCTTGGACAAACTCTTCGTGCATGATGACCTTTTCGATTTCAACTTTGGTAGCGTTTACGCAAACGGTGCTGTTAACAGCGATGCATTGGGTGTCCTTACGGCGATCTGTCACTCCAAGGGTTACGTGGTTTCTATGGACAAAAATATAACTTCTGTTGCTGCTTCTTCGCAACCTTCAAAATATGAAACACTTACAAAGTATGCGTAGCAGGTATAGCTGTCAGACACCGCGCCGAAGTCAGCACGTACTTCGAAGAGATCAATGAAGCTCCGCATCTCAAGGTTGTATTTCCAGAGTCACCTGTTCAACAAACAAACTAAAACTTGAACAACGTTTACTTCAAACACATTTTTGACGTTAACTCACCGTCGATGAGCTCAATCCTCGCTGCCCACGGCAAAGTACCCAAAGCCGGGAAATTGCCACCTACAAGTCTGGCCTTCCGGGTTTTGTCAGCCTCTTCGGTCTTATTGGTGCTGGTTCCAGTAACGTTACTCTTAGCTGTAAATCCGCACTCTGTAACGTTTGGAAGCAGTTTGAAGTTCGGGTGGTTTTTGATAACGTCGTCATTCTCAGTCTTAAGCTCCGAGGCGATTAGTGGGCTTCGGGGTCTTGGACGGCTAATGGCTCCATCTGCGTTAAAGAAGTCATTTTTCTTTTACACTATTAAAAGATGGTTTCAACAGCTCTTGCGAATCGAAAAAAGATCTTCACCTGAAACCGCTAAAAGCGCTACAACTATAACAACGACACTGCAGCCCAGCTGCTTGAAGTTTGACAAAGAAAACATGATTTTGCTAAAGTGGGTTTGAAACCGTGGTCACTTGAAGGAGCTCAACTCCTGACTAAAGGATCATCATATTAAGCGCGGTTGACTCAAGTTTGTCGATTGCTCAAACTGGGATTCTGTAACACTTATCTAAATGCCGTTAAGCGACACTTTGTCGGAACGAGTTCATGTATGTGACATCTCTTCAGAAACTGGTCAAACGAGTTACAATCGCCCTGTTTTAAGTGACACATTTAATGTACATCTGGTACCTTTTACGTGGAATTATTGGCAATGTGACGAAAGAAAACGTATCTTTTGCAGATAATCTGATGGTTTGGCTGGGCTTTCGGAAGTTCCGATCGGCAATTTCAGATAGACAAGATCTATGGACCTAAAATCCTAACTCTAATGGTGCATAATACTCCCGATTCGGGCCCGAATCCAGGATATTTCATCGTGCTAAATGTGAAATCAGTTTACTCGATACTTCGTCTTCCGTCTCACAAACAGAGTTTTTAACAAACGTCATAGTTTTAAAACATCTGAAATAGTTTAAACAGTCAAGTTATTTGGCAAACAAGTGAGTACAACAATGCAGTACATGTATTTGAATATTTCATAACCATTACAGCGGGCTAAGAACAACTGCTAGTAATGGACAAGCAGAAGTACATAGAATGTTTCATAAACTAACTACAGCGTGAGCACAAACATAACACTAATTAAAAAAGTCCAGGTAACTTATGAGTCACAGAACAGCATGCGTCGATACCAAGGTTGGTCTGTTTTGCGGTTCTGGTAAGTTCTACGAGCGAATGACATGAATATTTGCTCTAAGCTCGTTGCGTTGATACAATAGTCTTCAATTATATTGGCATGGACAGCTTTGATATCTTCCATTGTTTGGTAAAGAATGTCCCAAGGTATTTCTGTGTCCGAGATTTGAAAAAGTAGAATGTTCTGGAAACAACGAAATGCATTGGTTAAAAGGGCAAAACCAATTTATTTTGTATTTTAATGGCGAAAACCATGTAAACCTGATGTTTATCTTTCAGATCGCATTGACTGAACTTTCGAATGACGAGATTTTGTAGCTCAGCAGCTTCTGGAGAGTCAGCGTTTACCGAGAAAATCAGCTTGATCAGAAGGCTGTAGCCTTGGGCGTACTTATGCTTCAGATGTTCTACAGTTCCGAGACACTGAATTTGGCCGTTGACCATGATCCCCACTCGATTGCATAGAGCTTCGCATTCTTCCATACTGTAACGAATTAAACATCACCAGTATTATTTTGTCCCCAATTTCCATAATAGATCACTTGTTTATGCTCACCTGTGCGAGGTCAAAATAACGGCTTGGCCAGCAGATTTAATAGCATCGATGACATTCCAGAACTGTCTTCGAGCGATAGGATCGACTCCGGAAGTCGGTTCATCCAACATGACAATCGGTGGGTCGCCCACAAGCGCCATTGCAGTGCTCAAACGGCGCTTCATTCCACCGCTGTATTTATGACATTGCACTCTATTACTTGCTGTCAGACCTGTAGAAAATTGATTGATAGTAAATGATTCAACGACTCATTCATGCATGAATTTCTGTATCCACCCGAGCTTACCCATTGTTTCCATCCACTTGCGGGATTCCTGGTCGACAAAATCCGATCTGACTCCTCGAAGACGACAGAAAAGTTGGACCATTTCAATGCCGGTTAGGACGCCAATGATGCCGTCGAACTGAGGACAGTATCCGATGGATGACAAAAAGTTCTCTCTGTTTCCAGTTAAGCTGCTGGTGGAAGCGAACGCATTGCCGGAACTAGGAACTTCATCGCCAGTGAGCATCCTGAACGAAGTTGTTTTTCCAGCTCCATTGACACCCAAAAGCCCAAAGCACTCTCCATGTTTGACTCTGAAGTTCAAGTTCGACACGGCAGCAAAGGAACCGAAGTTTTTACTGAGGTTCGACACCACCATCGCGGACTCCGATAGTCGGCCTGAAAACATTTGACATTAGAAAAATTTACTCTGTGTGTAAGTGGAAGGGGTCCAAAAAGCTGCGCAAACGTACCTTCTGAGATAATGCTTGAGATTTCTTCATTCTCTTGTTTGACATCCTCATCTCCTTCAACATTCTTTATTACAGACTCCTTGTTCTTCAACAAGCTTCCCATGAGTCTTTTCATAATTCCAAATTCAATAAGAATAATTAAACCAAAGAAAATCATCCCGTTTAACGCCATGAAAAAAACTTCTTGGCCTATTCCAGGAATTGAGTATCCATCCGAGTATTCAGTTTCAGGAATCACAACATGCGACCACTCAAAATACGGCCGAGGTGTGAAACAATGAGTTTCCGGGAAGTCTTGGAGGCAGTTTGCTGAAAGCATATTTTAAATACATTATTGACTTTTGAAAGGCAGCGTCTTTTCGCTCTTGGATTTTACTTACGACAACAAGCGCGGCTTTCGAAATAAACATCTATTTTGGGGTTGCACATTAACTTTAAAGCTTCTTCTGTAAAAAACCTGCATTTACTATTATATGCTGCAATTTCGACGAACATCATTGTGCTCAGAGAAGTCCCAAAAGTTGGAAAAAATCTGGCAACCAGACGAAATAGATGAGCTACTGAACGGGAAGCCCCAGGCTCGGTACTTGCTTCGTCCAGAACGAAAACGAGACAACACAACAGGACACCTGCGTTTCATTCAAATATATGTGATTACTGCACGCGAAATTATCGTTTTGATTCAATTTTCTTACCGGAAACTATATGAATGATAGTAGTCCAAGTAAACCCACTGACCACATTCGCAGCAACAAAACTCATCAGATATGAGAAACATATCGCAACAAAGCCATACGTGAAAAACAGAAGGAACAGGACACCTGGAACATTAATTACATGTTTAGCAGGTAGTAGCGCCCTAAATCGCTCATTCCCGCTATTCGAATAGAAATAACAAGGTTCCCCCAGTTAAACAAACCCCCCATTAATAGCTTCGATAGAGATTTACAAACTCACCCATTCCAGTCCCGGATGTTAAAATATATTTGGCTTCAAATATTGGGAAGCACGTCAACTGGCACGCAATCAGCACAGTCATCAAGATCAGATCCCAGCAGAGTGACGAGAACCAGTAGATGAACGGGTTGACACCAGTCATAAGTTGAAGTTGCTTAGCTTTGCTGAGTCTTTCTTCCGCCGGAAACACAAGGAACGAAGCCGCAGCGAGAGCCAACCCTATCGGAATCAAGACTGCAAAAACTATTGCCATAGCCTCGCTGTGCCATCCTTTAAAGCCTGAATCGCCAACATCATCCTCTTGGACTACCAAGGCATGATTTGTGGTTTCTATTACAGCGTCACTAGAGGTCAATTTTCTCAACATGGTGTTTGAGGCCAAGTTCAAACTCAGAGGAGCAGCATGGTAAGGTATTGTCGAGTACAAAGCGTTGATTTTCGTCTCGTTAAGTTCTGCTGCGACGATGTACTTTGCTCGGTAACTGGCAAGATCAGCGAGACCTACCGAAAGTAGCTCGTCCTCTACATTCTCGGGAGTATCCAACTTTCTGGCAGAGCTGCCGACTGTATCGGCATAAATCTTTCCAATTTTCTGCAAAACATGAAAGACAATGAACGCATTTATCCATTATTTGAAGTTTTTCAGTGAGTTTCAGCCATTACATCACTGTTGCTATGGTACAATGTGACAGGTTTGTTGTAAGAACTCAAGTGCAGCTTTAAGGCAGGCGGGAAGTCTTCAGTTTTATAAAGTGAGTTCGTTACTTTGATAGCCAAGACTACCAGTAAAGCTGGCAGGAGCAGCTGCAAAAATCAATACATTGTTAGACAATTTGCTATCAGCTAAATTTTCTTTAAGCATAAAACTGAAACGGAAAGCTAACTAACCTGGCTAAGAAACAGCTTTCTTTTTCTAAATGTATACAGGATTCTCTTCAGGAGCAAAGCATAGAAATGCTGGAAAATTTTCGATTTACCGAGAGATTGAGGCACGGCTTCTGTCCGGCCATGTGCCCCACCATTAAGGACTCCTAAATCTTCGTTGGATGCTGTACTTAGCACATCTAATTCTTCAATGTCGTCAGCATGAGAAGCCTCTCCGACTCTGCCAGGATAACATAATATTTTATAAAACAATGTCTCGCCTCATCTGCTTTTAATAAAAGCAGTTACTTGATGAAGACATCATCCATTGTGGTGAGCGCCATTCCGATAGTTTTGATGCCAAGTTCATCCTTCCCTTTGTACAGGTCACCGAACATTCCAGCTAGTTTCGATGTATCCGTATTCTCGGACGGTATGATTACTGCTACTTCCGTTTGTAAAGCAGCAATTTGCGACTTGTAGTAAGCGGAACCGAAGTGCTTCTGAACAGCTAGTAATATCAAGTCAAATGGAGCTTCCTGACTAGTTGTTAATGTTAAGGTGTAACCGGTGCCTGAAAACAAGATATCCGAAATGTTGCATAACCGATCGTGTGAAGATTATCTGAACAGATTCAGTTTAATGGGCTTCTCACCATAGAGACGTTTCAAGAATAGCGGAGTCCCAGCGCATTTAATCTGCCCATCAGCCATAATAGCAATTCTGTCCCCAAGTACATCTGCTTCTTCCATGTAATGTGTGGTGAGTAATATTGTTCTACTACCACGCAGTTCCTGAAATCCATTGTCACGGGAGTTCAAAAGAACATCATAATGAATCTTCTGTAAAAATTGAGTATGGACATACCAAAAGCATATCCCAAATGCCCCTCCTAGCTTCAGGATCCATACCGGATGTTGGCTCATCAAGAATTACCGTCTAAAAGGCCAAAAATCCCGATTAAAGATTATCAAGACCCTGCTTCTTTCTCTAAGACTATACTTACTTTGCTATCTCCTATTAAGGACATAGCTAAGTTCAGTTTCCGTTTCTGTCCACCGGACAAATCCCTTGACAGCACATTTGTTTTTTCCGAAAGTTGAAGCTTCTTTGCATACGTTGTTACTTCATAGTTAGCGGCCTGATAGGATTTGCCTTTCAACTAGAAAAAAATCAATTCGGTTGTCTCTGCTCTATGCGTTGCCTACTGAAAGCTATTGAACTAGCTTACCATGGCAAAAAACTTCAGATGTTCGCCAACTGTGAGTTCGTCGAAAAGCATATTATGTTGCGGACACAACCCCAGGCTTTCATGAATGGCTTCCATATCAGTGTTGATGTCGCAGCCGTTGATGATCGCTCTTCCACTTGTTGGGGCGATGAGGCCTTTGAAATAATCAGAAGTTGAAATCACGTTCTTCAAATGTATTAACGCCAGAACTTTACCTGTCATCATGGAGATGGTCGTGGTTTTGCCAGCTCCATTGTGTCCAAGTAGAGCCTAGAACCAAGAGGAATTACTTCAAGCTCCATTCTCATAATCATATAAGGCAAATCGTGATTTTCACGAAACTCACGGTGATTTGCCCACTGTACATTTTGGCAGAAATATCGTTCACAACCTTTCGCGCTCCGAACTTCTTCCTCAAGCTGATGATCTCAATCCCCGGAACAGCCCCGACAGGATCAGCTTCGAACGTATTCATACCAGATATCAGCTGAACACTGGCTTTTCCGTCTTGGCTGCCACCAGCTTTACGTTTTACATAAGTGGAAACCTTTTCAAACAACAAACATTATTAATCCTCCTCTGAAAAAATGAAATAAATTTCTACTGTAGAGGTCTGACTGAGCGAAATGTCAAGGCCAGTTATGGCTCAATGTAATTCAAAATGGAATACACACGCTACAGTTCACTACAGTTATTTACCTGAAAAATGTAGTACCAAGGTTTTCGAACGCCGAATTTCGAAGGCATGATATTATCAATGTAGAACGTCAAACAGAGGCACATAACAGTGCTAAGAAGCATTATAGACAAAATAATGCCAACAGACAGCGGATCCACAGTGCTCATTGGCTCATAAAGATTGTACCAGTGGGCTCCAACAGCTGTAAAATGCGCGTTTCAGCCAGTACTTCAGGCACTGAATTTCATATTTTCTATCAATCATACCCTTTCCTTCCAGCCCAGCCATGATTTTGATTGCAAATGTGAGAGCACCATGTGGTAACAAGCACATTAGAAATTTCTCAGAATCCCCTAGGGCTGCATATTTGACGTCTCTCGGTAAAACTAAGGCGAAGTACGCTACCAACCATAGAATCACACCAACAGTTGTAGCCAGAGTAGCTGCAAATAGAAACACTGGGTTGTAGAAGAAATATAAGTTACTTCAGAACCTCAACTTCACTTACGTCTTTGAAAGAACGATGATACCAAGAAACACATTGCCGTTGCATTAATCACAAACACGATCAACACAACCCACCAGACTGTAAAATTGCTGTATTGAATCACCGGTCCAGAAGCTGCATTGAATGGGCAGAACAGCACAAACACAATGATCGACACAGTAACGGTCATGATTATCAATGAGTTGATCATCCAACCCATCAACTGGAGCCAACTCGGAAGTCCCATCATCTTCAATAGTTCCTGTTGACAGCAACAAACAACATTAGTTTTTTTAACCATGACAATATCCATCAACATGTGCTGTTCTCTACGAGGCTATCATACCTTAATTCCAGTTTCCTTCTCCCCAACAATGCCCTTCACGTTTGCGGTAACAATGAACAAAAACCCCAGACACAACACCATGGGCAAGACCAACGTAAACACTTTGTCGTAATCAAAATCATGATCGTATTGCGGGTATGGAAATGGTTGAACAGTGACCTAAGTTTCAAATAAACTTTAACCTTGTGAACGTACCCCGTCCTTTTGAATGCATCGAATTCCTTTGAATCTTACCCAGTTTTCACCCAACAAAGTTTTGCTTGCGCTCTCAATAATGGCCTGGTCCACCAAAACCTGCAATCCCAAAAACCCAGACGATATGTATTGTCTCCAAACCCCTGTCAAAATGAAACATCAATTCAGATCCGTACGAAACCAATCAAATATCTCTTCATATCACCAGTCTCACAACTCACAACTACGGCCTGGTCCCGGAACTTCGATGGCCGGAAACAGCATATGAGTATTCAAGTGATCATTAACGACCCGAATCTTGTAAGAATATTTGTTGCCACTTCCATCAAATCCCTTTTCGAATATTAGACAAGCAACGACTTCTTCTTCAAAGTACGACGCATTCGACAATGCAGCAGTTTCAATCTCCTCTTCCGAGTTAAAGCCCCGCCATGCTGAAAACCAGAAAATTTTGAAATTCTCGTCACCCACTCTTCATGTTTTCAACACTTATTTCAAAGCTCATTTTCAGCTCACCCAGAGCCACCTTGTTTGCCTTTGCTCCATCTTCAAGTTTGCGAATAATTCCAGGGCTGACAGAATCCTTGGGAGCATAAACTATAATATTCTTTCGGCTAAAGTATTTAGATGGAAAGACAAAATGGTGCTCTAGATGTGTATAATCACGAGGAAGCTCGCTGAATATTTCCTGCAAGCCAGAATCAAAACATTAGAAACTTTAATCATTTTTTAATCTAGCCAAACACACCCACACTTTGTGAATCAGCTGATCGCATATTATAGCTTTTTTTACCTCTTGATCATATACTTCAAACGTTTCGTTTCCCGCCTTCCTCCGTGACTCTGTGTTTCCATCTTCTCCAGCCGATGACTGCGCTTTTATCACAGCGATTGTAATGACTAGTATCGTTGGCAGAATTATCTCGAACGCTGTCAAAATATAATGGCGCTTTCGAAATAACAAGTTCTTCCACACAAGTAACAGCAACTTCCGTCCAAACGCCATCACTACCACTAGCAGCCTCGAAGGCTGATCTCAACGT
>JAQGBJ010001001.1:0-28175 GCA_034698345.1 Sphaeridia pumilis | reverse complement strand
CTCCCTGATTCTTAATATCCTCTAATATGAATTCCCCGATGACAAGTAATATTTGATTCCCATGATTTAAACGGACCGAAATGCTTTCCTGTACCATGTGGAACCCATTTACCTTCCACGGTCCTCACGTTTCTTTTCTCTCGCCAGCCAAAGTAATCTTTCCGCTTCCAGCCAACCATCCTTTCCTCCTTCAATAGCCGTACGAAACTCAATGGCTTCCACTACTATAAAGGGCGCTTTCAATTTTGAAGTCCGATGACCAACATCGCCGCCGCCGCTTCTTCTTCCTCTGGTAATTGCCGGACGACGACGAAGGAGCCGAATTCTATCAGTACCAAACTTCTCCTGTCCATGACAACTTTCTTTCCATTTCTCCAACTCACCTGCTACGATCGGTTCGGCTTGAGGCAGTCGCAACAAGATGTGTTCAATAAGGCCGACATCTGTGCAAGCCTGCAAGTTTCGTACGCTCTTCTTGAGAATGGCAATAAATACGCTCCAGATTTCAGCCTACGAAAAAAAGATAATATATTTCAGCAAGTCTCATTATTATTCTCCCCCGTGACAGCTACTTCATCCTCTCTCTTGTTGTCAACTCACCTGCAAATGTGGCGGGCAATGATCCAGCATCTCCAGCATGTGTTTTATGTTTTGAGCGTCTTGTATTACAAAGTTCAGCTCCATGTCAAATTCTCCACCGACGAGCTGCAAGTAAGAAAGAAAATGCACCAAGCGTTAGCCACATTTCACCCGATTGATTCTCCATTATTCATGCGACCCAGGCCCCTACCGTTACTCCATTATTTCATTCTAAACGTGACAAAATTCACAAGTTGCTATACACACCATTCTATGCGTCTGCATACGAAAGCTAGTCTCGCCTTAACTTGTGTCAAAAATGCCAACCCTGAATACAACTTGAAATATTCCAGCCAAAATTTCACAACAACAGCAGTCTTCATTGGTACGCAGAGCGACAGGCTCCTAAACTTTCCCCAAATATTCGGACAAAACAACACGATTCGCGTTCTTGTGCATATACATGTAGTATAGTAGCAATGAGAGAAAGCATATAAAAAGTTGCAGACTTGAGGAGAAACAACTCGTAATACTAAAATTTTGTCGAGCGAGGAGACTTTCATCCGGAACTTATGCCCCTCGAATCAAAACAAGTGCTTGAAGCAATCTTGTGCGTCCTAATCCTTCGCTGATATAATCCTCCAGCTGACAACTTGACCATGTCCTTTCGAGCCCTCCTTGTCACAAACAAGCACCAGTTCAGACTGACATTCCTTCCTCATCCCAAACAAATCCTCACTTTGTCACACATGCACCCTTTTGCTTTCTCTTCTCTCCTATATTTCCACACCAGCTTCACTTTCACCACTACACATGTACTTGAAAGGGAGCAAAAACATACAGCAAATGCCTTGAGGACGACCAAGCATTGGACCATCCCGCCCATCGTGTCACCGCTCATTGAAAAACTTCCGCTGAGATAACCATTCTTTTTCATCGAACCGATGAAACCGGACATGACCGCACAACCCTCATTTGGCCTCAGTCCATGTGAATTATCCTCACTCGCGTCGCCACTTCCGTTAGAATAACCCGCCGATCGGTAATTAGTCACTCCCACACCTGTGTCAGCACCCTTGCCACCACCACCACCACCATTTCGACAATCTCCCGCCGCACTCCAACCATGTTTCCCCTTCTCACCCACTCCATTCGCATTTCCAACACAATTATCTTCACCAGACACTGACATTCCTCCTGTGCACCTTTCTCCCTTTTCCCTCACAACTTTCTCCTCCTTTAGCAGACTCGAGTGAAAAGCCCCTTTTTTCAACTTTTCATCCAGCAATTCCGCTATTTGCCGCTGAACCATATTTCCCAACACTGGCGAAGAGTTTGACGATGACAATTTCGATATTCCGTCATTTCCCTCCACTTGACGCTTCGTAACACTCCCGCCACCACCACAAGCGCCTGTTTGTGTTGTTGGTTTCTTTTCCATGATTGCAGACGCCGAGAAAAATCATTTCCGTCCCAACCAATCACAACAAGGCACTCTGATTCACTTCTCACTCCTTCAATCCTCCTCACAAGAAATTAATTTCACTTAACACATTCTCAACAAGTTGTGCAAAACTTTTCAACTTGACAGACCAATTTTGAAACTATTCACCGTCAATCCATTCCCGCACCCACCATTCTTCCATCGCCTTTGTTCCATCTTTCAAAGTCCACAAGAGAAGCCCCTTTTTAATACTTTCCCTCACAAAGCCTTTTCAATTATCTCCAATGAAAAATTCAAATTCTCTCCTTATTCTTGTCTCCACCAAGCCAATTTTCTCTTCTGTCTCTTTTCGCAACCGGCTTCCTCAGCTCGCCAACAAGCAAATCTACCAGATCGCTTTTCGGCAACATGCAAGGCTGCGATCCACCGGCTTCTTCATAACCTTATCTCATTGTAGAAACTGTGTAACTCCGGGCTCCACAACTACGCAACCCTGTAACCAAAGTCCCCAGCATACACACAGAGCACAACTTATAAATTGAACCCAAATCCGACTGCCTAACAATGCACGTCGGTGTCTCCGCGAGACAGGAAGGAGCAGTTGTTACCCAACAACGTTTCCTTAGCACAGCTGAAAACAAACTGTCTGATTCAAACCAGCGGCATGAAAACAACATCAAGATCCGCTTTCCCTCCTAAAGAAAGAAGAAAGTCTCCTCCATGAGGCTCCAGCCCAATACCTTCCAGCCAAGAACCGAAATCTCCAGACTACCATCACGTGCTTATTCCAACCGCCTCTCCCCCTTTACGTTCGAGGGCCACAACTCAAGTTCCTACCGAAATCGCCAGATGACTTGCTTGCAAGTTTCAACATACCGAATTCAAGTATCGCCGGACTTTTTCAGTCTCGCATCGAACTTCAAAATTGGACCTTGCTGCCCAGATAGATGGAGGATGATTCTACCCGGCGATGCTGGAGCTAATATGTCCAACCTCAACACCGAAGTTCCATCAAGAAACAGCAGTTTAACTCCCAAATGATCGCAAAATTTAAAAAAAATGGTCGTTTCCAGGCAAATGGAGCCAAACGATATTAAAACTATCCGAAATCAGTTATAATTTAATTTCAAATCAGTTGGCCCCGGCCCCATTTGGTTACAACTTCCTGTTCTTGTTACAGACATTAAACATTGAGTCTCGGCCTCGCCGTCAGTGATACCCGTTTAATATCGCAGCCCAATCGAATCTTCACGAATACAAGCATCCGTGTCATTGAATATTAACGCTTGAATGGATTTCCATGATTCTCCAGGCACACTTTCACCAAAGAAGCTGGCTTTCTCGCCCGATCCCTAGTATATACGCACTGACTGAGTGAGTACAATTAGATGCTTTCTTATGCATGAATTTTCGGATCTCACAGCTCCTCCATATCTTTGCCTGCATAATCATTTCCTACTTTTGTCGTTTTTACAACTGGATTGTGCGCTGCAAGGAATAAATGTGCGGTGACACCACATTTTTCTTTGAAAAACCAACCAAGGATACTCAAGGTGTACGAAGATGGCCTTTGCTGGCTGGCGCCGGAGACAAGGGCCGACTGCCTTCTTTTATGTATTTAGAAAGAAGTGTAAATGTGTCCTTTCCCTCTCTTCCCACGGACGTCTCGCTTCCTTCCGCTTTCTCCTGGACCGGTACACTTCTGACACTTTTATTCAGGAGCCGCTACGATTCCTGAATAATAATAACTAGTTGGTAAAGAGACGACGAGAAGCCCATCCGTATTTTCTTTTCCTTCCATCTCCCGCATGGACAAAGATACAAAGCGTCCATCAAGATTATCATACTTAAATGAAAATCCGCGGCTCCTTTCCTTTCCATCCTCCCGCCTCATCCCTTCCACCACGCAGCGCTTGTCAATCACCATTGTTTCTCACTCTCCCCAACAACACTACCGAGCTTCCAGGGCCCACAAGAATTACCATTTGAATGCCATCGGCAACCCTTTTGCCGTCCACAATTACCAGTTCCAGTTGCAGGCAGCCAGAAAAGCACCGACAATTTATAGACCGCTAACAACACAAAACGTGCAATCATAAAAATACATGGCTTCTACATCCATCTTCCTTACTTTACACACCAGCAGACAAGGTGCAATAAAGCTCTCCGTTTCAACAGCTCTTCGAAATAGCGTGGCAACTCATGAGAACTTGAGGATATGTACACACTATTAGAATTGTTTAGTTTGTAATTCTACCCTTCCATTGCAAATTGCCACATGTCCATCATAGCGAAACATGGATGGAGCAATTGTATAGTTTATACGGCCAAATGCGGTTCAGTCAGGCCCCACAACACCTGAGTTAGTTGGTCGCTCTGCAACTCACCGGCTGAACATCCCAAGCTGCTCCAGCGAACGCTGTTTTCCGTCCTCTCATACCAAGATGGACATAACCAGAACCAGAAAAGAAACACTTTCCCAATATGAACCCCAAGCAAAGCCCACACAAACCTTGTCTCTTCCCTTTTGTTGCATGTTTGCATTTGTTTATCATCGAAGCTGATAATCCGAACAAACTCTGCACACCTTTTTGCCAACTCGACCACATGCATGACACGCAGCAGAAGCATTGACTCATTATCCTCCACCTTTTACTGCCAATTCGATGACTGCCCTCCTTCAACCTCGCCAATACGCAACTATCTTTTGCTGTCATCATTCCGACTTCCTCAACCGAAACCAATTCACCAACTCCATACTCTCTTTCACGTTACGGTATTCGGTGCACATAGATCCAAAGGCTCTGTAAGTTCAAAAACTAAAACCAAATTCAATTCCCTCCTCACTCAAAAGTTCGGTGATCCATTAGATACAGATGCTAGTAACTTTACGTCAACCATACCATTTTGCATGTATAGATATAGAGCGATCTCTAACGCTTTTTCTGACGACCATTGCAGACAATAGACTAACGAAAGCCCACACTCCAATTTTGCGCTGGATCGAAATACCAGATCGAGTCAAGTGCATCGCACACCAAAAATCGATCCACGTTAGCCATTCATAACCATTTCGCAATGGCAACACCATCGTAAACCCTGATCCATCTGATGTGACGCAAGTGCGAATTTTGTCACGACTTTCATAATACTCCTGTTAGTTGTTAGTAACCAGTCGTTATTCAAAACTTACCAACTGAAGGACGGTATTCACTACTTCTTTATTCGAAACCTGACCGACTTCAATGAGTCCTATCAGGACAGCAAACTTCATATTCGCATTTTCAGCTTCTGCTAGCGCCAACACTTTCGAAGCTTCATCGCCGGTAGTTTTCGACGGAGCTCCTGTTACAATGTCAGTAGTCTGTGGCACTTGACTTGTAGCAACTTCTTCGCTGACCGTCGTCGACGTCGTCGTATTCGTCGCCGTTTGGGGTACCGGCACCTCCATTTCAACTCCAGGAGCCGATATCCCCTCCGCAGGGGTATTAGTCTCCTTGTTAGAGCTCATTTCTAACCAGTTTACTTTTCAACTACCTACAATCTATTCACAATCACAATTTCCACTCTTCAACCATCACAACTTTTCAAATACTGAACATTAAGCCACCGACGAACCATGATCACAAATTACTGTAAAGTAACATAAACCTATAGATGACTGACTGACAAGAGTTTCACAACCACTCAGCTTCTTCCAGTCGACGATTCACTGACAATTAGGATCCATTTCATGTCTAGTTGTCCGCTTCAGTCTCACAGATTATTGCAGACACAACAAGCCTCCTGTCCACAACACCTGATTAAGTACAATAAAACACCGGTATTTATTCACAGCAGCTGCAACAATTCCGCCCATGTCTTCTGGTCTTCTATTTACATTTCCTCGACACATCAGCTGGATCCCAAAGGTGTTTGTTGTTGATCAAGTTGTTTTATCTTCTTCTGGTCATTATGCTCATTTGTCGCCCTCGATTTTCGGCTCAAGCGCTTTTATACCGGGAACAGACTCCTGTCACCTGTAACAAACATAAAACCAACAAGAATCAATCTTCAATTTCTGTCATTACAATGTACATGCAAATATGAACCAACAAATCCTTTTTTGATACAGCTGATCACTTTAATTTGACTTTGGTGACAGATACCTTCTTGGCGGCATATCATAATTCGCCCCAGACTCTATATTTGAGCGATTCAAACATTTGCACTCTTGGTTTGTTTACATTCCATCTTTATAAACTCTGAAATAATCTGTAAAGATTTAATTCTTTGACTGTGTCAAAACAGTGCCGACAACCAACAGATGCTCATTTCCCTTTCAACGTATCGTCCAAATCACAAAATCTCATCTGACTCCCTACTTTTACAAGGTAAACAAACAGCAGTCAGCAATGACATTTAACTCACTACAAAACGATTGGAGGTAATTAAATTGACAGTAAAAAAACTTACTCGTGCTAACTCAGCAGGCTCTTGGTACGACGGTGCACATTTTCAAATCGGCAGTTTGAAGACTTGAGGATGCTGATTGATTTGACGGGTTTCCGAAATTTGAAAAGTTTCCCAATTTCGGTGGCTTTCACTGGGGACGGGGTGCAAACCGAATTGTAAACTTGAAGACTTCTGCGTGTGGAATGAACTGGGAAAGAACAGTCAAACGTGGATTACATTTGTGAGTGCTATTGCTATTGTACGAGTGCCAAAGTTGCCGCACGAGAGAGAAGAGAAACAAACCATTGACGAGAGAGAGGAGAGAGAGACGGCTTGTGAGGAGCTGGAGTGAGAAGAATCGGGGAAACTCACGAGACTCGGGTGAAAGAAGGGAAAAGTTCCGTGGGTTCGGTGAAATGCCAGGCTTTTATTCAGTCAACTTTCCCATAGGCTGCCATTGCCTTTCTGAAACGTGATCCAATCCACACACTCAATACATACAACCTTTCCGAGCCTCACACAAGCTTCACATGCCTTTCTTCCGCCCGCTTGATACTCATTCCGAGTGCTACTTCTTCTTCTTCGTCTTCGTCTTGCTTTCTCCCTCGACGACGATGGCCCCATCCGAACCTCATCCAAAACGGCTCCTTTCTCCGTCTCCACCGCTGCTACCCGCGCAAAGACTCAATTCCCATCTCCTTCAAACACCAGACACACACACCTACTACTACCCCATGCATTCCACGTCCACCACCACGTTTCTACCCCGATTTATTCATACATAGAGAACCTGTCGAAACCCGCCTTCGGATGACAAGAAAGAACCTGTTCCTCAATTCATGTCTCCAAATCCACAGGTCAACTGGATCAAAAATTAGCCAGTTGACTCTTGAAGCTCGAAGGCCTCTTGAAAAGTTTAGATGTCGAATCAGCTGATTCCCTCACAGTCCTTTACCCGGCTTCAACAAACACGGATGATGGTGGGGTGTCCAATTTCTCAAGGTTCAAATTCCACTTAATAGAATAGATTAAGGTCGCACGTGCGTGGAGCCGTATAATGGAAATCGTCGGTTTCGGGCCTTTCTCGCTCCATTGAAACTGAGGATGCCGGATCGATGCTCGACCTTACGACCTGCAACTTGCAACAGCCACATACCGTTTGAAACCTTAGAAACTCGGTTTTACAACTCATGTCTTATAGTCAATCAGTCAGTCGGGAAGCTTTGACCGTCTGGCTTTTTCAGTGGCATCCTGAAGACGTACACTTAGGCACGCAATCACCAGCTAACCGGCTACTCGTGACGGAATTTTACGCGAGTTTAGTCGTCAGCAAGGTGATTTCAAGGCTTCGTGTGTTTAGAATGTAGCAAAAGTCATCGAAAAATCGGCTTCCCATCTAACGCTATCAAATTATTAAATCTTGATCAAGTGGCAAGCGGCCAAATGTTCCGAGGGGCGTCGATAAGCCAACGTACGAAACAGTGTCGGCTGTGTTGAATTGGATTTTGGGGAACATGGACATCCTGAGTTAGGGAGTCCGCAGCCGATGTTGACGCATGTTTTGTGGGGCTTCCTGCTCTGGAGGCACGCAAAAGATGAATGTTTACATTTTCTTATCATCCTTGACGTTATGGAGTGACGGATCCTGCTGGAAAGGCGCTACGCCCCTCGGCCCCTCGTTTGTCAGCATTGTACACACAACTGACTGACTTGAGAAGTATTCGTTATTACCGGTCCCTGGCTCCCTGTTCTATTATCTCAAAACATTTTGCATCTGCATTGTGTTAGATGAGTTGGGAGCGGAAACTAGCCGCAAATATTAGTCGTTAGCGAACTTGACTAGAGACAACCAGGTGGGAACCTTCTACCGCACTCACCCTGCAGTTCATCCAACATTGACGGTTATACAGTTACATAATATTTCAACTAACAAAAATTTGTGCAAGTTTTGATTCAGGTTGAGTGTCAATTCAAAACTAAACATCGTCATGTTGGACAAATTGAGGAACTTGTCCCTCGCGGGTCACGTCGGCTTTGACAGTTTGCCGGATCAACTTGTCAACAAATCCGTTCAAAAGGGATTCATCTTTAATATTCTTTGCATCGGTAACAACGAAAAGCAATTAACTGCGTGAGCATTTTAATGAATCTTTTTGTCAATCAAAAACCTATTGTTCTTGTTTCCCAACAGGTGAAACTGGCCTTGGAAAATCAACTCTGATGGACTCCCTGTTCAACACCACTTTTGAATCTGCCCCAAGCCCGCATTCATTAACTTCCGTTAAGTTAAAGGCAAATACTTATGAGCTCCAAGAGAGTAACGTTCAAATGAAGGTAGATTTTTTTCTAAATTGAACTCTTAAGCAATGCTTAGTTGCTAAAAACATGCTTAAAAATGATCTTTCTTTTGCAGCTGACCACCGTCGATACTGTTGGGTACGGTGACCAAATCAACAAAGAAGACAGCTTCAAATCAATCGTCGACTATATTGACGCTCAATTTGAGGCTTATCTGCAAGAAGAATTGAAAATCAAACGATGTTTGTCCTTGTACCATGACACGCGAATACACGCTTGTTTGTACTTCATTTGCCCCACCGGTCACGGGTAAGTAAAGTTGGGTCACAAGCAACTGATTTCGTTTCCCATCAACTATTTATCATTTTTGGACCTGGAGCAGCAGTAATTAACCTTTCTTTGTTTTTGCTAGGCTGAAATCGTTGGATTTGATGTGCATGAAGAAGTTGGATGGTAAAGTTAACATCATTCCCGTCATTGCCAAAGCAGACACTATTTCAAAGACAGAACTGCAAAAGTTTAAGGTATATTTCGAAGCAGATGGTTCGTTCATCCAGCCAAGAATCGCCTAGTAAAGAAGAGAAATGTAATGCGTCTATTTCGTCCACAGGAGAAAATTGTGGCCGAGTTATCTTCGAATGGAGTCAAGATATATCAGTTTCCGACCGACGATGAAAGTGTATCTGAAGTAAACTCAACTATGAACGGCCACTTACCCTTTGCTGTTGTTGGTAGCAGCGAATTTGTTCGTGTGGGAAACAAAATGATGAGAGCTCGACAATATCCATGGGGAACAGTGCAGGGTAAGCTTCTATTGTGCCTAAATGTCAAGTCGGTTTTTTTATTATCGGTGGTGGCAGTGGTGGTATTTCATCGATCTTACGACCACCACCGCCAACTCTCTTCATTACATGCGTATTCACGTATATGTTTTTTACTTACAGTGGAGAACGAATCGCATTGTGACTTCGTTAAGCTACGTGAAATGCTAATTCGAACAAACATGGAGGATATGCGAGAGCAAACTCATGCCAAACACTATGAACTGTACCGAAAAACAAGACTAGAACAGGTATGTTCATCATAGGTTACCTCTTTATCGTTCATTGCGCTTCATCAACTTGCTGCTGTTTTGCAGATGGGCTTCTGTGATGTGGATTCTGATAATAAGCCATTGAGCTTCCAGCAAACTTGCGAGAAGAAAATGCTCTTACATCAACAAGAGTTGCAGCAGAAAGAAGAGGATATGAAGAATCAATTTATTCAGCGAGTTAAGGAGAAAGAAGCTGAACTCAAAGAAGCTGAGCGAGATGTAAGTCAAGTTTTGCAGTCCGCGCGTGATGCTGAATAACCTTCAAAAATATGAAATGATTCAGAGAACCTGAACCTTGTTCATATTAGAGATTTCGGCTTCAATAGTTTTAGAAGAACTGTATGAATTTATTGATTTTAACTCTTTCCAGCTTCATACCAAATTCGACCAGATCAAAGAAGACAACAACAGGATCAAAAAACAATGGGAAGACCAGCAACGGTTATTGGAAGACGAAATCGGTGAATTTCATCGACTTACTGCCCAGTATCAGCCAATGGGTCATCACACGCTCTCATTAGGTACACTAGGCAAAGGAAAGAAGAAGTAAATATTCGCCAGGGTCAGGAGTAAGATCTATCACACTGAGTGTCTTAAAACTTTCAAATCTCCATTGGTTTCTCGTTAGTGAGATTTTTTAATAACGTTTGATGATTGTATTTCTTTTTTATTGTTTCGATTGAATTTTCAAGATCCGCAATACTAGAGCTTGCTCTATTGTAGATTGACTTTTTGTTACAAATGACTGCAGGCTGGTTTTCATTTTCTTTTAGCTACGGAATATTACCCCATAAATCATACATGAGGTGTATTTTGATAGATACTGCTACCGTTCTTCGGCTAATAGAAAAATGTGTAACGTTCTTCGTACTGCCACTAAAATAAGTCCAAATGACATTAGGTGTAAAATTTCTAAAGAGAATTTCACAAGCTTTTTCTAAATGCCTTACAAAGACAACGACAAGATACTTTTGATGTACATAAGTCTAGAATCCTTGTAAATAGAAGTTGAGATCATCAGATTTCCTGGTTCTCACAAACTATCTCTGTCATCGGTGTGAATCCGTATTTTAGTGCTAATTCTGACTTTACATAAATTTGCCATAATATATTTAGATTATATGAATTTATATAAGATGAGTTGTGGGGCGTAGCTCGTTCGTGCCAGGTGTCATCGATGGGAAATCTAATACATCAGGTTACCTTTTCACATTTTGCAAAACAGCATTTATTGTAGTGTTCAGTGTCGAATAAATCTCGCCTTGTTCAAGCCGAAATAAAACTTCAGTCATTATCAAGTTTCTCGCAGGTGAGATCATAACTTTCGTAACCCCTCAATTTGCTCATGCCGAAAACCGTCAGATAAACAATTCCAATAAGTACTGTCACTTTCTTCCATCGGCTAAAACATCGCAGAGTCGGTTTTCCGCATTAGCCAAGGCCGAAATTCCGTAGCTCGATCGCAACAGTATTACAGCGACAAAGAAGAAAGCGTACGATGACGGCAATGGTTGAAAGCTTCAGCGACTGGGGACCCCGTAGCTTTCTACGTTTTCTTTCAGGATCAATTTTTCGCGCAGTTTACGTTGACGGATGCGTTGGTTGCAGAACAAATATCTTGCACGTTGCCAATCTTTTCATCTTCTGCGGTGCTTAAGCACATTGTTTCACGGTTGCACACTTAACAATTGTGACTTGACGTTGAAAAGTTGGGCAGAATCAATAGGCATTCTGTAAGGGTTAAATCTTCCTTTAGTGTCGTCGCCTTCACACACAATAGTAACCACCAAATGGCGATACTCTCTACAAGTTTACGGGGGAAAACCTCTTGAAATTCCATACACTGCTTGAGACAACAATTAAACAGAATGTTTAGTGTCGTTCAGATTAAATGCTTGTAGATGAACTTTGGCAGATCATGCACGATTCGCAAAAGAGCCTGTAATATCTCACAGGCGTCCATCAGTCAATTCAGCAAACGTTTTTGATTCAAACCAGATGCATTTCTTGTTTCACCATTTTGAAAATCTCAAGTGGATTTGATTTATTAGAAAAACAGCAACCTCCTTGCTAAAAAGCGCTCAATATCTGCAATTGGCCTTCCAGCCCCTTTTTGAGACTCAACATCGGCTAATACATAATTGGGTTGCTAAGTAAGAACCATGAGAATTCACTTAATCTACCACCCGGGATATTTTCACTTCCAAGAATCAAGAACCTATAAATGACCGAGATTCATAATTTATGATTTGACATTTTGTAGATATTTCCTCGTGCACTGGAGCCAAATTCAAGATTATCAGCGGCTCTTGTTATTTTATGGAGCTGACTGAATGACTTGGCTGCGAGATGAAGTGAAAGATTACCTGAGTTGGGAGCTGTAATGGTATATTATGACGTTAGTTGGAATGTAAACAAGAGAAGCAGGCTGAGGAAGCAAGTTAAGGTGTTCGAGTGTTTGTATCTACGCCAAGATACCATTTCATTTCATCAGGAGCAGCTGCAGCAATGTTCTGAAGCCAAACTGCAGCGGCAGTAAAGCCATCACTCGACACTGGCTCTCCTCAGTCGTTAAAATTGTTCTGAACAAGTCAGTCGCATAGCTACGGAGGCTGTCGAGAGATCAGAACAAAACTTGATAGCTGGCCACCATGGTGAAGGAAGACAAAATCTCATCATTGTCGCCCTACCCTACATAAGTGGTTCATTTGTCCAGTCATCGCCACCTACCTGTTCCAGTAAGTCCAAGTACAAAGTACACAACAAAAACAAACTCTTTTGTCCGCCACCAAAAGTTGGACATAGGACATGTATGAATCCATCTGAAGGCAAGAGTGATTAATTATTTTTCATTTTCCTCTACAGCTTCCACTGGGGATGCATCATCCAGCGCTATTGACAGCCTTAGCGCCAGCAGACCAAAAGCAGCCAACTTTACCATTAAGCCAAGAAAAGATCAACACCACAACCATTTCCTGCAGACAACCACCATTTTTGTCCCAAACTTTGTACGGCCCATCGTTTCGCTACCATTATGCCCCACCACTTGTAACAACAAACACTTTCCACACTCACAACCATCTTCATCAGGCTCCCTCTCGTCTAAAAGTGAACCCGGACCCGCACCGGAAACCCAACTCTCCTACCCGCTGTCACCACTTGAGCTCTCTGCCAAACGTGTTTCCGCGAGAGCAAAATACCCGCATCATGCGTAACACCGCTCCAAGTACCAGCAAGTAGCAAAAGTGTTGGATCGTCGGAAGTTGAATCTTTGCAGCAGTTGTTGGCTGCCATTTGTGATGGAATCACCAACACCGCCACCACCTGTGGCTCCCAATGGTGAAGATCGGCCGAGAATCGCTTTCAAGGGCTCTGCCAGCAGGAAAGATCCGCGGTTAAAATGCCGGCTCTCAGTCCCTCACAAAAGTGCAATAGTTGTCAGTGCAATAGTGCTCGCCGTTCTAAGCGTGATTGTGCAACTTACAGAATGTCGGACACCTGTCGAGGACACTTCGACTTTAGGTGCTGACGATAATAGTAATGACCAAAGTGCAAACAGTGTTAACCGACCGGTGGTCCCGGGAGCGGGAATGCACTTGTTTCCTCGCTACGGCTACCTCAGCCTCAGTATGCGTGTCGTTCCCCGAAATGAAACTGAAGACTGGATTTTCCTGGAACCTTCCAAAAATATCTTCCTCC
This sequence comes from Sphaeridia pumilis, assembly GCA_034698345.1. Classification (NCBI taxonomy): domain Eukaryota; kingdom Metazoa; phylum Arthropoda; class Collembola; order Symphypleona; family Sminthurididae; genus Sphaeridia; species Sphaeridia pumilis. The sequence goes on along the minus strand of JAQGBJ010001001.1, from coordinate 14,628 downwards.
CCTCAACGTACAAAGTGCAAGAGCAATCTTTCGTCACCCCTGATAACAGTCTCCCCTTACATAACGAGTTCCACATTGACTTGTGCGAAGACGTCCAGCAACTCGTCCAAGCCTACTTCCGACGTTTCCTCATCGAAGGCCTCGAGAAACCTTGGCATGCCTTTGCCGGTGGCTGGCGAACGCCTAGTTTGTCCAAGTACTTCGGCATCGATCCATCCTACATCAAAGGCGACTACCGATTCATGCTTGTCCGAGTCCTCATGGTCCGCAAAGCTGGGAAACTCACTCCCCACCAGAATATAACTGTTAATTCCGCATATCAAAGTAACCTTGATGCATTTCGTCTTCACGATTATGGAGCCTCCTACAGCTTTTTCAACGACGTCGGCACACATTACGTCAGTTCGTACCTGACTGGAAACTCTATTTATCAGGTAATTAGCAATGACAAGTTCACACATGCTTCTACTATGAATTTTATCACCGTCCACTGGCGAGTCTTGGGAGTCCAAATTCATTACGTCAATTGAAAAATTCAAGTCGGTTAATTCATTCACAGCTGTATCATCTCACCAATTTCTGAATTTTAAATTTGAATCCGGCATCAACTTCAAGCATAATATGTGTATCAGCTACTTTCCAGGACGATTAATAATAATTTAATTAATGCCAGGCCATGTACTATAAATTTAGTTATTTCCAGCTCTCAAAGTCAGTACTATATAGTTGCCTTAAATGCAGACTCTTGTTCCTTGTGAACAACTTCGGCTCTTTTCCATTAGATAACAAGCAAAAGTATGTAATAGACTTGCTCCTTCGAACAGGACTTTTGTCAAGTGCTGGTAAGAATAGAACACACACAAGGAAATGTTGGAAACGAGTTTATCGACTGACTGTATATTAGTTTACGTCAGTAAGAAAAATAGCTGTTCTGGTTACAGGTATACATATTCGCATTGTTTGGCCATTTAGCAAAATGCTTACTTGCAATTTCGGCTATCTGCTTTGTCTGTAGTGCCCCAACTGACATTTCATCCATACCGGCCAACTTGAGCAATCTTGTATCTATACATAGACACACGCTTCCGCCCACAAACTGTAAGCGACACTTTTGTCAAGAAGCAAACCTTTTCCCCAGTTACATGCATTCTTTCCTTCAGTCTTAAGGAAAACCAAGACAAATTAGTTGGGCATTTACGCTATTGCGGTTCTATCCTTGGCGTAACAGAGGAACCCATCTTCAGCTACGCTCATTTAAAACCTACTGTCTGCTCACATCCCATTCTTTTTGTTCACTTTCGTTGTATTAATTAGAGCAAAATATTTCAGCATCACCGATTTTTGCCTTCAATGTCGAATCACCAAGCCGTCACTCCTACGGCCTTCATTTTTGTTGTTTTCGTCATGCAGCTTCCAAGCAATATTTATGTAGTAATTGTACCACTACCACTGGTGCAATGCTATAAATATACAAAGGCCCAATACACCCGGGGAGCACTTAAGTGCAACTACAAAAAAATCCAAATCCCCAAAAGTTGACGGAACAAACATCTCTTCGCAGTGTAATTTAACACGTGCAGGTGACCAAATCCAAAAATCCACAAAGAATTCCATCCAGCGTATATTGCAGCCATTAATCAGGACGTCATCCTGAACATGTCCCTGCGATAACATCAGTCCAACCATAGCTACACCTGATTAATCCAAAGGCGACTTCATCATCGGTGGCCGCCTTGGTTTAACCTTCATTGAGGCTTTTGGCGGGGAGCAAGACATGTCTTCGATTATGACAGCTCAGATAACAACAATGTCGAGCTATTTTTAACTCTGGTCTGGAGTATCCCGTTCGTCCCTTGTTCACACACACAGGTGAACCACAATCCAACTTATGTATATACGGCACCTTCCTCAGCTCCTCATTCATTTCAATCGACCATCCATGTGTATTTATTTACCTACATCAAATCCCATCATGAATGCTTCTCTTAACTACTACTCCTTTGATTATGAATTAGACAGTAGCTTTGTAGAACTGTAGAATGTCATGATCGAAATGATCTATGAACTGTCTGTTGGAATGACATGCGACCCTTGGCAATCCCTTTGTTCCGCAAGTCTTACATTGTTCCCTCCTCCGAAGGTGTCAGGAAGATTGACTTGACCCAAGGGTTATTTCAGTCATAACGAACAAGACACATGACGGCTACTGATACTTGCCTCCATCAGCAGTATCCATGTTACCAAGTACACAAGAGCGACTTTAACACAAGGTCTCAAATCATCAGTCTCACGTTCAACTTGACGTCTACATATTATTGCAAAGATTCAAGCTGCCTGCCGCCATAATGCTAAAATACCTTCGGTACCTGTACGTAACATGTCGTCAAAAGTAATTATGGTTACGTTACGCGACGACTTGTCTTCAAGGAATATCTTGGACGCAGCCGCATATGAATATGCTTTTTTCACAAAAAATTGTCCAACCAAAGGGTTACACTCTTAAAATGTCAGTTCAGAAATATGATGAATATTTTTTAAGTTTTCCTTGTATGAAAACAAACAATGGATTCACTTGAAGAGAGGCGTCAGTGTATAACAATTGTCAATGCGTATATATATGCAGCAATTGCACGTTAACTTTGTTCTCGTCGTGTCCCAGACCGACTATTATTGCTATGATTGCCGCAATTATATCGTTTCCTCGACCTAACTCGAGGTCATTTGTATGCATCGCCATTGCGACTGCAGTAGCCACGGTGACAGACCATGTCGATTTTCCTCTGCCAAGTTTTGCGGAATTAATTGTGCCATTATGTTATTTGGCAGCGACATTGAAAATTTTGTTTATTAACGTTGATGGATTCTGAATTTAAGGGAGTATAAAGTTCATGGTTCGTCATTGACGATGAGATGGGCTAAAACGCTGAACACGAACACCAAGGTTTTGAAATCGAAAGTGAACAATGGATGCCTGAATTTCATCGATCATGCGACATGGAATGAACTTGTATAAAGTTATGTAACAATCATAATGAATACCTCGGCTTTGAATTTGGGAATTCATTTCTGGAAGTGGTTATTGTTATAGATATATATACACCGCTTCAGAATTCAAGTTCTGCTTGATAAATTGGCGACTTGGACAAGGCATTTATGGAAAAGGTGCAAAGAGTGACCATTGTATTCCTGAAAAGAACCAACAATGGATTAATCTTGCGGGCTAGTGTATGCGTGAATGCGCCAGACGCTTGATAACATCCACTTATTGTTACAAATTGCAGTAGCAAAAGAAGGCTTGTTAATTATTGTAATATTCTGTTATGCTCCATGATGTGCAGAGCTTCTGTCTGATGCAGTAGTCATAATGCAATAATTCGCCGTCTTCTTGCCACGTTGCTCATCATCACCTCTTCTTTTGGAAAACAATGGTTCAACAATAAAGCTTGAAGATAATGCGAAATTTTCCTTCAAGGGGCTGCAAAGCGTTTCTTGTTCGCGTGGTGGACTTGTTGAGCTGGTGGTCGAACGAAATTGCTGTATGTTCAAGTTGCATGATCAAAGACCATGAATGTCATTCTTATGTACCTCGAGCGCACGACACAGGTTTCACTCTCCATCCCTCCTTGTCTTATGCCAAAATACAGTTAAAATGTGTAAGCTGCGGGAAATACAGTGAATTATGTGGGATATGCGAACTTTTCGCGATTTTATCGTGTCGTGGATTACTTGGTCATGGCCAGTAGATCACCCAAGTTTCCTTCGCCTCATTGTGACATTTCGCCTTGCTGCCCCTTTTGCACAGCTTAAGGTGTCTTGTCTATAATATCACCCAGTTGGTCAGATAACCTGCAAACTTTCCAATCTCACACATTAATTGCGTAAGTCCTACAGATGAGGCTCAAAAATTCCTCCAAATCTTAATCTGTTTCAAGTAAGGCAGTAGTAAAATGCAATCAAAGGTGTCTGCCCAATATACGCATGCGATGGAGTTTCGTATACTTGCTTGGTTTCCGTTTGAACTTTTTCAAAACGGAGCACGTATATCTACTCTACGGTTTGACAAGGAATTCGCCGTAATCTTTTCAGGATTACATATTCTTAAAATATTGTCACTTTCAAGTTTCTAATCCATGTAAAAATTTCGCGAATTCCCAATGACAGAGCGTCTGGAAATATTCATGACGTTTCACACCTGTTGGCTTCCTTTCCACATGGTTGAGCAATGTTGATCGTGCATACATGACACCATGATGTAATATCCGACGTACATTCTGACATCCTCTGACATTTGGATATTATTTGCTTGCCTTTTGGTAATTTTGCCCTGCCACGTCTTACTGCAAACGAAAACAAACTTTCCCAAAGCTTGGCCTTAACACCTCCATCACAAAACCCCACTTGAAAAAATTCAAGCTCGGCAATGTCAATAGGGTCAAGATACAAAGTGTTTAGTTGCTGGCTCACAAGTTTTTCATCTCCAAGCTTTTTCAAGAGGCTAGAAAAGTCTTGAATGTGTTTCCATTTTCAGTATTTGACCTGCTCTGTATTTTTAGAATATCCAGACGTTGTCATTGAAGCTAGTGACATATCACCAATTGCCAAACGAAGTGGTCATAAACCACTTGAGAGCGTTCACGTTTATGGGTAAATGAGAGCATAAATTATAGAGACGTCCGTGCCGAAAGTGCAAGTGCTAAAAACAGGCAGAAACCATAAAAACATTTTTGTACTTGATATAAAGATAATACAGACGTTTAGGAATTTCCGCTTGAGGAATTAAATAAATGCTGTCGGTCCTTTGAGTCCCTTAAAGTTGTGTTGTGGTTGTCACAGAGTATAAGGAATTGGCAAAAATGTCATAGTACCTGAAGACGGAATAAGTGGATAACTTCGTTTGTCCCACTTTGGAAGCTAAAAGGAGCGGAAGGGCGAACTGTATTGGTTTCAGTTTAAGGAAATGGAAAATTCCTTCTTTCGTAAAGTCAATTAAAGACACAGTGGTTGGAATTCTGGTTTGTGTCAGTACAGATTCCTCGAGAGTGTGGCATGTCAAGTAGGTGATCAGATCAAAAGAGTTACGCAACTTGAACAAGATCATTTGTGATGCGCTCATGTTCTCTTGGCCGTCATCAACAAAGTAGGCGCTGATAAAGTTTCGCAACAAATGAGCAACTCGGAAGGAAGGAAGCACAAGAGTGAAGACTGCATTCAATTCGCCAATGTGATGATAATTGGCAAAAGCACATAGATCACCTCCACAATCACTTACTTTTAGCAACACTTACCTTCCCGACACTGCTCTTGATGCACTTCTCGCGCCGCGCGCCATTTCATATAAAACTAACAATGATTGTATCAGCGGACCCATTTGTGGCTTGGCCTGAGGTAGACTCCAAGTAGACATTTATTGTCTTTAAATTACCACAACATTTATTAGCCTCCTTCCGTGCATCAAGGGTCCCAGCAACAACGAGGAAGCTAGTCTTCCGCAACAAATTCGATTTCACCTCTTCGTCCGCCTATGCAGTGTATAAGCCAATTCCTTCGACATAGTTTTGGCAAATTCGCGCAGCAACAACAGTCAAATGTCATGAGGTCTCGTGTGCCTTTTACCAGTTGCGCTTTTCGTCTTGCGCGCCTGCCCACCGTCTACGCTGCTCTTCGCTCATTTCGCACAGGGCAACTGGCAGAGGCAGCGCGGCGCCATCAGCTCCAAACATGTTTTCGTTTTTGTGCATATCAACAGCGGATGTAGGGCCGAGATCTTGCCATTTTGTATTACGTAACAAATTTCCGGTCTTCTGATTACCTGCAGCTACTCCCAAAGCTATCATTCTTCAGACACAAAAATTGGCCGTCATTTCGCCAACAGCACGTATATATCTGTGAGCTGGAGGCATTTTTAACAACGTTCATTGGGCCTCACTATTGTAATGGCGCTGTACTGCGCTGCGTTGGAGTATTCAACTTCATTTTTCTAAAGTCGAATCATGATGCAGACATGCGAATTTTTTTACCTCAAGAACTAACCATCAAATCCAACTGTAAGAAGTCATTTGTCGGCATTTGCTTCCATGAATCATGAACGGGGAATAACGTTTCAGCTTTAACTTTTAACCGTGATAAATTGCAAACTGAACTAGGGCATAACATAAGGCCTTGACATTTTGAGTGAAGTTTCTCATGTATTTTCCCAGCGTCTACGCCGAGAATAATTTGATATGATGTAGCTTTCTTGAATGAACAGAGTACGAACGTCTTTTGACTTCATTAGTGAAGCGTACATTTTGTATTGTGAAGAACAAGTTCAAGTCGCGTAAAAACGCTGTGGATACAGTTAGTTGGTAAAGTAGTAGATCAAATTGAGTCAAATTATATATTCATAGTTCGAGCCCGTAAGTAAGTTTTTACTGATTGAGATTACTAGCGAATTGGCATTTCTTAGGAAATCGCCTACATAAACTTGAGAATCTAATTTTGCTCATTACTGATTGAATGCAAGCAATACTGTTTATACTGGTATTTGAGTTGTACATGGACTTTTTGCATGAGTTGCGCAACTTTTCTGACAGGCGTTCCTGTCCCTTCCCCTAAGTTGCATTAATTTTGGCACAAATCAAGTCTAATTAATTGCATTTTTGTGTACACACCCAATTATGCATTCGTCATGGGGGCTGGAAAACTACACAAATTTCCTAGCCCCAGAGCCTCCGGCTGTGATCTTGTGAGAATCTAAAAGCGAGGCATGCACACAATGTCGCCACCTGACCAAGTCCGCTCCTATTCACTTCACTAACAAGTTTGTGTTGATTCCAAGTTTTGGTTCCTCAAGGTCCCAAATAGCACGTTACTCATACTGATTACCATTTACAATCTTTTATAACGTGTTCATCACGTTTGGACTATAAACACTGCTGGATAAAGGCCACGTTACATTTTTTACTACTTGTTATGTATCCATTAGAATGTTGTTTTCTGGCTAACTTGTCTTTATCCAGGAGAGATAAATAATCATGTCTACGTGTACAATCAAGTTCATGCAATCAAGATGGGACAAAAATGTCATGTTGAAGATCTCAAGCCAGCAGGTTTATTAAAAGCTTACCCAATCTTGTGTCTCTTCCTTGAAATTAGAACAATAAATTTTGGCCATAAAACAAGAAAGTTTAGTTTTCTCCAGGTAAAAAGTGTGAATCATAAACGTTTTTGAGTCTTTGTTCATGAGGATCTGAACTTGAAATTGCCAGTTTTGTGACGGGTGTTTAAGTTTTCTCAAGTCAAGTAGCCAAAAGCTTTACTTATTGCATTTTTGATCTATTTACAGGTTTTTGTTTACGATCAACAAGGGTTCGACGCTGTGAAGCGGCGATTAAGCGAGACTGGCTGGGTCCGAAACAATTACATGGCGCAACTGCCGTACCTCCTTCCGCTGTGGGTCAAGCACATGGGCAAAGTGCAAATCCTTCGATCCGACCAGGACACTTTGAGCAAAGTCCGAGAACTACTTACCATTCGATTTTTGTTCAACTCGTACCCCAACATATTCAAAATGCACGACAATCCGGACCTTGTCCGACAAGTTGAGAAGCACTTGAAGCAGCAGTCGGACGGACTGCTTGGACTGGAACTCAAGACTTTAGACGTGCTGTGGAAGGACTCGGATAAGAAACGGTGGTACATGGAGTCCTTACTACAAACGATGCAGTTGTGGGAAGTCAATTTACGGTAGCGGAAAACCCGATGCCAAATTTAGGGGTTCTTTGTTCAGCATTTTTTGTGTTAATTGCAGGAAGTCCTAGAGACAAATGTGAAAATTTACAACTTGAGCCTTGTTGCTCTTATCTCGTAATCTTAAGTGCTAGAGTGAACTGAATTTGTTGACAACAGCGTTTTACTTTCAATAGCGGGAACAAATTCCTTGCCTGCGTTTCTCCTTGGTTTTGTGTGAATCTAGACATAAGATAAGCTTTTTTAGTGTAATGTTGAAACTTTGTGGTAACCTGAGCTGTAAAGTGTTTTTCATGCTGCCAAAACGGAGAGGTCATGTAAGAATGTTGATGTACGCCAACAGCGTGCTTCTCTAATTGTCCGATTGCAGTATTACTTTTGTAAACAAGATTGTAAATTGCTGTGATAATCATTTCTACCCTACAATTTCTGTGCCTTGAAACAAACCTACCCGTATGGAAATACAAACGCAGCAATTACGGAATCGGCTTTTAGCTGTAGACAACCTTTAATCTCCTGGTAAACTTACAGCCTAAAAATGTCACTTGGCAAACGCTAGTCTTGCGGGGAAAGATGAACCTGAAAAAACCAGTGTCCTTCTACTACCTGATTTGTCCTTCGACTTTTACTGTCCTTTTATGAAAAGTCACGGAAAGTATAACTTTGTCTTTGCATAAGAATTATTTAAAATGCACAGCGTAACTTGTATTAGTCTAGTATTGTACTTGTTACTTGTTTGGTATAAGAAGTGATGAAAATAAACTATGAATATGTGCGAAATAGCGAATTTCAAACTTTCGAAGGAATGCCAATAATTTATGCACAAAAGTTCTTATTTTATATTTATCACAAACCATTCGTTGACACCATAAAAAGATTCACATTGAATCAACCAGCGAAATGGAACGCGCTCCACATTTCCGGTTTCTGTCGTTCAAAAGGGGTGAAGTATGAAGACCAAAATGCTGATTACAAATTTACTGCCGGCTAAATTCACTCTAGAGCCAAATCTGTTCAACATCCGGTCATATCTCATGGTCAAGCAACAAAGGTTCGATGTCACGATCACGGTCGCTGAAACGAAAAATGTAGAATGACCTCGCAAATGAATATACAGCGGGCATAATTCTCTGCAAATGGATGAACTGACTAGCAAAAAGGTCTCATAAAACGTCGAGTTATGCTTCAGATGCTCTGACCGATGTACTACTTTTGTCATCCATTTCAAGGGTCATTAGGAGAGGCACTTCTACTGCTGAATTTCAAATGGAAACCGCTGATCTTCTCGATTTGCGAATCATGTTCATTACGTCGGGGTTCTGGTATGTGTAACGTTCGGGGCTAATCTTGCTGAGAACACAGACGATAAAGTCCAATTAAACACTTCAAAGTAGTAGCTAAGTAAGCTCATTCATAGATATGTCGACCCATTGTAGCCTTCGAGTGGTTTAAACTGAAACTAAGCAACGAGAATCTTACCTAGTTCAGTTCACCTTATCTTGCACCCTCTACATTTAAAGTTTACTTGTTTCCGGGTGAAATTTTATTTGACAATGGGAAATCGCGGACGGGTTGAAGATTTTTTGAGCTACTAAAAGATTTCCAATTAGTAAACCTCCTTAAGATAACCTTGTCACATAAGTGTTACCGACGGAACAACATCGCTTTTGCCCAAGTACTCCTTGAATTCTTGATGATGATGTAACAACTTTAGTGACATTCGCTCTAGCGACGTGTAATACTGGTCCTTGTAACAGTAAATCGACAGCTTCATTGTAAAAACCCTCAAGCTAAACTTTTGGCACTGGTATAAACCGTAGATATTTGCGACATAACTATTTTGGATCCTCAGGTGAAGTTTCACAACCTCGCAATCTGCTGGTAATACAAGTTGATTGCTCATTTAGAAGAACCAAGTCGTGAGTTTTAAAATAGTTTCTTCATGTCCTTCAGCGCTCAATCACAAGAACCCAATATTAATATGTTCTTCGAATACCCCAGGACTTTGATATTCTCCAAATATCCCAAAATTCCCGTCTTTAATACTTAAGATTTTAAAAAGAATTCTGTATGTATCCACGAATGCCGTATTTCTACATGGTTCCAAGGAACAAACGTGCAGCATATTGTACAAAGGTGTATTCTGAGTTGCAGGTATTTTATGATGGCTACAACTACAAGAACAAAACAATAACTATTAATTAATAAAATCTGTCATCTCATACAAAGGCTTTATTCGGCATTTTCGTTCCGTTGAGTCTGCCTAACGCAAAAGCGTTCTGTGAGTATAATTTTCAGCGTCAAATGCTCTCGACTCGCATATCACAAAGAATAAAATTCCTTACAATGTTATTTGTGTACCACCAGATGGCGCTGTCATACTTGTATCAATTTTGAGGGCGACAAATTCTTTGAATTAAACATGACAAAATATGAACTTTAACTAATGTTTGGCATCAAGCCGGCTAGCTTGTATCATAATAATTGACAATCGCATAATACTTACGAAATGACCAACAGACTTTTGTACTAAAAGATTCAAAACTGCCGAACTGAACTTGATGTAAAACCTCCTGCCTGCTATTTTTCTCTGTAATACAAAAACCCGTTAGTTTCTATAACGTGACCTCGCTTAACCTGTAATAGTGGCAGCTGTTATTGAAAACTCGAGCTACCATCGCTGAGCAGAGCAGAAGGCATCTGATAAGCGGCAAAAACTATCAAACCTAAGCAAACATCATGACCTTGAGTTTGCATCAACATCAACAAAATTCCATGTGTTGGTAAATGGAACGATATCTTTGCTTTGTGGTGCTGTTCTTAAACAGATCAGATTTTTGTGTTACGCGTATTCAAAATTTTCTATAAATCTACAAAAACAAATAGAAATTTTGATACAAGAAGAGCAGCCGTTACCTGAGCAATATTTACGATGAACTACACCCGGTTCATCAACGATTATGGACTTAGAAAGACGCCATCCTTGATTCGCGAAATGAGTAAGAAATCCAACCTCGCTAAAAATTTCATTGAGTGAGACCATTCCCTCACATGTCTACAAGTTCAAACATTCACAATTTTTTCAGCAAAAAAGCTAGCGACAGCAGAGCCAGGAACTATTTTCATGGCCGGAGGGTTCCCGAACCCCGAAATGTTTCCTTTCACATCTTTAACTGTGAAAGTAGAAAATGGAGCTGACATAAAACTTGACGGCAACTCTCTTCGTTCCGCTCTGCAGTACCAGCCAACATACGGGTAAATAGAACGAGCTTTTGAGCAATTTTAGAAAACAATTAGACAAAGCATTAGCATGTCAATAAAACACACTTGTGCAACTGGCTCAAAAACACTTTTGTACTTGCTCTTTACCCCAGTGACTTGACACTCTTCGATTCATAACATTTACAGCTACCCGCCTTTGGTGAAGGAGATGAAAGATTTGATTTACCGTCACCATGAGCCGCCAAAATGGGACGATATTGAAGGTCTCGTTACAGTGGGAAGTCAGCAGGGGCTCAGTGCATTGCTGGAACTCATAATGCGCCCAGGAGATCCCGTCCTAGTTCCCATGCCAGTCTATTCCAGTGTTCTGTCAATCGTAAGTAATATATACTTGTGCAGCAGCCAGCGATATTAATAAATTACGAGCTGTCCAGATAGCCATAGAAATGAAAAAAAGAGAATAAAATCAATCGCTTTAATTTTCAAGATGGACCCTTACGAGCCAGAATATCTTGCCGTTCAAGAGGATGAATTCGGAATGAAGCCCGAGCAACTCAAATCAATTTTGGAGAAAAGACGGACATCTCATGGTTCTCAACCCAAAGTGAGTTGGTTCCGTGTCTTGCAAAATGCCTCAAAATAAACCAAGCCAACTGGCTACTCAGCCAGCTTTAAAAACACGTAAAATGAACGAGTTTGAAAGTATCGACATACTTATTTGCAGCTACTGTACGTAAACCCGACAGGAACCAACCCTAGCGGCAACATAATTCCCGTTGAACGGAAGAAGCAAATCTACCAACTGGCCCAGGAGTATGATTTTCTAATACTCGAAGACGACCCCTACTACTTTCTTCACTATCAAAAGGTAATTTTCAAGGCACAAGCCCATTTTCCCCGCGAGATGTGTGTACATAGCCATGATCGAGCTAAACTTTCTTTCCCCAACTAGTATGCACCTACGCTTTATTGCGTATCTTTCCAAGCCTCCGGATAAAATTTTTGAACCTTTATTCTGACACATTCAAGGTGCAGACAAGCTATATGACCTACGACTCCCCAACTTTTACATTCTCATCCAACGAAGGCCCTTTTGGCACAAATACTAACAGCTTATAAATTGACTTTTCAAAAACCGTTCAGAAGTAGAAGAAGCTTGTCACGAAATTAAGTTGGAGAGGAGATGGATTGTAGTAGCGTTTACTGCATGCACCTTCACATTATCCGGCTCATTAGCTGTATAGTTGTCTACCTTAGGAAAAAACGTATTGGTTGTTACATGAAGCCTATTCATAAGGATCAGTTGGAGCGGATTGAATTAATTCTCTATTTGACTATTTATTCAGCAAGATCCACAAAGTTTCTTATCTCTTGATACGGATGGCCGCGTCATACGCCTGGATTCCTTTTCAAAAATCCTCTCTGCCGGTCTCAGAGTCGGTTTCGCCACCGGTCCCAAGGAAATTATCAAATACATGGAACTCACCACTCAACATTCAGTTCTTCACTGCTCATCCCTTTCCCAAGTAAGTAAGCTTCGCAAGGCCAAATTCGCTCTGCTTTCACTCTGATGAATTCAACATGTTCATCCTTCCTTCTTGGATTACATTTTAACCTGGAGGGTTGCTCATGCATGTATATACATTACGCATATAAAATACACTACAAAGTACAAAGCAGACGAGCATATATACACACACACAGTCATTCCTAAATGAAGATTTCGAGTCCTTCTTAATACCCGGACTAAAAGCTTAAGTTACCACCTGTCACCTCTCCCTTTCCCTGGTTCACACGAACCAAATAATAATTTCTCTCATTCACTTTATTCCCCAAAAGGTAGTCGTTCACGGCGTCCTCCAGGCGTGGGGACCTCAAGGCTTCAAAACGCACGCCGACAAAATTCGCAAATTTTACCAACACCGACGAGACTTGATGGTGGCGGCTGCAGGAAAGTATCTGACAGGTACGAAAAAAACGCTTCTCTTTTCACGCCTGTCTTCCTTCGTCTTCTGCCTTTGTGGCTAAAGTTGTTGATAATTGATGAGCACAGGGCTGGCAAAATGGCACGTGCCTCAAGGAGGCATGTTTTTATGGATGAACGTTAATGGCTTGAGAGACAGTTACCCGATGGTCATGGAGAGAGGCTTAAGTCAAGGCATCATGCTGCTACCCGGTCGGGAATTTATGGCTGACCGCTCCAAACCTTGTTCTTACGTCCGGGCTTCCTTCTCAGTCGTTCCATTAGAGGATATAGATCGGGTAAGTTTATAGATTTCTATGCTCTCTTATTCGCCATCATTGAGCGAGTCGATAAGCCATCTATAGCTACATGGATTCCGATGGGTCCCGTTAGATAGCTTCGAGTGGCGAACACGTGTGTGTTGTAAACCCATTTCATGGTTCGATCCCTCTCCACCTCATGTCATCAACTAAAATCATTCACGCTTCATATGCATTCGCTTTATTTCCTTCCATCTCAGGTCCATTCAGTGCCTTAAATTATCAATAATAACAACAACAACAACAACAAGACATTTACAGGTGAAAGCATTTTACAGCTTTTGTTCTTCACGAACTCACAGTATAAATGCTGTTTGGTTTTCAGCAAATGACATGGTCACGCCTCGACAGTACGATGCATTTGAGGTACACTTACAGTATAGGTACGAATATTTATAACAAAAGTGTCATTGGGCAATGTAGACATTGATGTGGTGGGGACACACGAACATTAATCTCGTACAGATCAAACAAAACCTCCTACAACAAAGTGCTTGCTTACATTTCCATGAAACCAGTTTATCATTATCAACCAGCTTTGACGTGTCTATAGACAAAATACAACACCTTTTTATTACGTAGCTATAAATCTGTATGTGTGCGATCGAAAGTCCTGCTTTCTTGGCCATTCTGATATCATAATTCACAGTTACAATCTCTTCAATCAAGAGCTACCATCTTGAAAATTACATCAAATACCGGTGAAGCATTTTAATGTACAGGAGAACAAATGACCGAAATGAAACCTGTCTACAGAATATCGTCATCGTCTTTGTCAACTTGACTCTTTGGAATCTAATAATCTAAATTCATAAAAACATCCCACTTTTGGCCTAATAATTGGTACATGTAATTTATCTTTTTGGTTCTCTGTGGTAAATGAGTTACGTTGTGAAACGACAGTGTCTATGCTGCCCTTCTTGGCATCAATCTAAAACCCTGTGTTGCGTCCATATTAAATTTCAGACAGACACGTAGAAAAGGGTTTCGATGTACTGTATAAATTGTGTATTGTCAGTAGCTGCTTGGTGCTTCTACGTGGATACACCAGTAGGTCTGTAAATTCTGAATGAATCGGCTCTAGTACAAGTACTCACATATGTTTCTAGAAACCGAAATAATATGCGGGATTTGTTATCGAGACCCGATCTAAAAATTTTAATCAAATCCTGCTGCAGTAAACTACATACACGAACACTCTCTCATACGCAGCAAGTATAACGGCTATTCATCACATTGTAGACTGGTTGTTTTTCGCAAGGATTTGCACGAAGGTCTTTTTCTCCCCTGACCAAAATTGGACACACTAAGAAGTAAAGGAGAGGCTGGAGATGGCGAGACGGAATTGGCCAAATGAGTCACTTTTGGTGAACCAGAAGGAGGAGAAAGCTTGGC
>JAQGBJ010001000.1:0-28179 GCA_034698345.1 Sphaeridia pumilis | reverse complement strand
AGAACAAACAAGTTCAAAAGAAGTAGTGCATAAACACTTTTTCCAAGATACCTACTACAACCGGAAGTACACTTGAGCAGTACGGGGCCAAGTTACATCAGGTTTCATTTTGCCTCCAAATTCAGGGAAAGTTGCAGCAGAAGTGCAGTGTACTATCGGTAATAATAATGACTACTATTGCAAAAATTCAAGTTGAAAAAAAATCAGGAATCTACTACGCACTTGAAAAGTTGCATGAAATTTAATTATTTCGCAAGAAATAAATTTCAAGTAATTTTTTTTCGCCAGATTTTTTTTTGATCTCGTAAGGCTCTTGAATTTACACATCGACTCGGCAATTTCACGGTTGTAAAGGCATAAATTGTTCTCTCTTTCAAACGTAACGTGCATTCATTTCCAGCTCGTTTTATTCAGCTTTATTCCCAAGATTGCATATATCCAATGTGAAGGTCATTGTTGGTTCACGTAATGCAAGGTGGTGTTATATAGAAAAGTGGCAACTTTACAGCTTCTCACATCTTTCGACATTCTCCAGCTTGTACAACTACAAGTGTAATCAGAAATTGGCTTTTTCTACATACATACCGCTGTATTCTGATAGCTTCAGAAGTTGTTGATGATGACGATGATGGCGGAACCACATCATGTCCATGATTACAGACTTTGCCATTGCCTACCAAATCAAGACTGCAAACACATCTGATCTCAATGTGTAGTTAAAGCAGCAGCAGCGAAGCGTTTGTTTACTCTTTGCTAGATAATTCAAGAGGATAATCAAAGAATTACAGTGTCTGACGACTGGCTCTAGAAAAAGTTGGTTGAGTACAAGTAGGAAACCGTGAGTTGTCTCTCACGTGCTGGTCGAGTAGACGATAGAATCCGTGTAATTCAAAATTAATTTGCTAACGTCTTCCTGTGTACATAGTGCAACAGGCGAAAAATTGGCAAAGACAAATTTTTGTCGTCTTCCAGTGTTAACAGAAACAGACAGGAGGAAACATGGTTCCTTTGGCAACTTTTCTCGAATTCCTCAACTATACTGTGGCGGCATGTGGTCTGATTGGGAAAATTCCGCAAATCCGGATGCTCCTCCAGACGAAAAATACAGCGGGGATCAGTACCATGAGCAACATTATTGAATTGATAGCGTAAGTTTTTAAGAAGATTACATGTCATTAATACAGCTTAAAGAATACACGTGTCTCTTCTGTGACCCGCTGACTCTGACGACAGTTTTGGTATATGAATCCTAAAGTTCGTCACCAGGCCGACACCGAATATCGGGTTTGGGATAAAAGTCTGATGACGTCCATATATTAGCTAAAAGTATGTTGTAACTTACAAGATGTCTGAATTTTTCTTTTTGCAGATTCTTGATCGTCTCATGCTATTGTGCGAAACAAGGCTATGGCATTATGAGTTACTTGGAAATGGTGTCGGCTTCCGTCCAGACTGTCATATTTTTGCTCCTTCTTATGAAGTATAATGGGACGATGACGGCGATGAATGTCGGATACCTGTTGGGCATTGTCAACATTTTTTACGCTTTTTACCTTGGTTACCCACACGACAAGGTGCTCGACTATCTCATTGTAAGTAGAAATATTTTTTGTATTTTTTTAATGCTGCTTTTCAAGAAGTTCAACCAGAATTCGCATTTATTGCATTCCAAAAAAACTGACAGTTGATAGTAGTTGCCGTTTCAATTTTAGTTTTTGTACACGCGCTTCTTATATGACCTTTTCTCCGCTTGAGCTTCAAGCCTCCGGTTTTCTTTTCCCTTGCAGCTTTTTCCATCTTCAAATAGTAATTTAGCAAAAAATATTTTACAAGTTGGTTGCTAACAGCCAACAGCAAACATTTTTGTCCATCTTGACATCTATTAGGTAAGAGGGAAAAATGAGGAAATGTGATCAAAAACATCCGAATAGGTGACACAATTTGCTTTTTTGATTTTGCTGCCTCTTATAATGTGCGTTGATGTTGATGACGGAAGCAATTTTCCTATAAATATTTTGTCATGCGGAAGTTGTTTTTCCTGACTTACTTGTTTTGTCCCTTACTTGTTTTTAAATGCCTGTTTTTTCATGCTACAACGTCTGATTTCCGGATTTGGAGAATTTCACCTTAGAAACGCTGTCTGATTTCCAAAAACTATTTTTCGACCTCGATTTTATCAAAGAATAATGTGACAATGGGATAAATGAAAAGAGAATGCGAGAATGGGATAAAGGGAAAAATAGGTTGGCACCTAATCATCGAAATGGTATTTTTCTAGAACGCTGTCTCTATTATTCTGGCCTCAAGTAAAATTGTCCAATTGAACGTCCTTTTCAAAACCAAGAACGCTGACAACATTTCCGTCTTCCGCTGGCTTCTAATAAGCTATATGAGCGCAGGTAATTATGGTTTTATAATTACTTTCCTTTGCTGTGTATGCAATCTCTGGGGATTTGCTCCATGGCGACACATGTATCTTATCTCCTTCTTCTTCTTGTACTGTCGGTATTAATAGAGAATTGTGATTGTGACAAGTTGAAACTATATTTTCGCTAATATCTATACAGCTCGAATGACGACCAACTTTCTGGGGATCATGGATACGGCGCTCTTCATCAGTTCCACATTGGCCTTCATTTTGAACGTTTCCGTTGTGGCAACTTCCCTTCATTACCGAAGATCCGGAGGCGGGAAGCGCGACAAGTCTCCGAAAAAGAAAACCAAGTAAATGCATCATGTGGGAGCTGGCAAAAGTGTGGAGGAAATAAGAAACGCCATTTTGCCACCGCAAAGATTTCTTCCGCTTTTACCTCTGCCACTTGCACTTTGTTCACTTGCGTCCTTGATTGATGTTAGTCATAAGTCAAGGGGCGAAATTGTTTCTTTTCTTCTCCGTTACCTTGCCATGACTGAATGAATCTTGAAGCCATATATATTAGATATATACACGACGACACATATATAAATTTGTTGTTGTTGTTTATTCGGGAATAAAATGTGCAATGTCTGTTCTGAAGTATGATTGAGGAGAGTCCAGTGTCTTATTACGTACGAAGATACTGAACATGTCATAAAGTTATTTTTATACTATGGCAATGGGTCATTGCGTATCAATTCAGGATTCGGTGCAACAAAAGTTTATCCCCGATGACGTCAATATTTCTTGTGTATTGGCTCCGGATTCAGTATATTGCTGTTTCATGAAAAATATTTTTTGCATTAAATTTTATTTTGGAGAAAAAGAAATGAATGATCTTGTTAACCCCGAGCATCTGAAATGGGTTTGTTTAATCAACAAAATACTTGACGTGTCAAAGGGACCACGTAACGTTATGCGTATGGGAATGAAACTACAAACGGAGATCGAATTTCAAGAGCAGTGAAAGTGAAGAGGAATCAGATGCAGTATAGGCAGGTCAGGTAACATAAGCCGCATTAGATGAAAAGCAAGGCAAAGAACGCCAAAGCTTAATTTAAACTGTAGTTTTTAAGGATTTTTTTGAGCGCTTTATATAATTGAGGTAACGAATGTACGTTTCCTAGCTGCCATACTTTTCATGTGCCTTTTTACCGAGGGAAAGCTGGATACATGGTTTTGTTATTGTGTTCCACAACAGGTGAAGGTTAAAAATGACTTTGTCAACATTTCGTGGAAGTGGGATGCGTTCGTTTCGCTAACACGGGTTTGGCCGAAGGCGGTTTCGGGATATGGGTTGCAGTAACTAGAGAAGTCAACAAACAAAGCTTTGTAGCTGAGCTGTAACTTATTTTTGGTTGAACATAGTAGCATTCTTATATAATTTTATACGTGGGAGAAAGAAAAAGGCTTAAGTAGCCGCCAACGCTAGTGTTAGATTTAGGAAAGCAGGAAAAATGTTTGCAGGAAGTAGAATTCCTGATTCCAGGAAATTCAGCTGAAGAGAGATTTCGTATTCCGCTATTATATTATAAAGCTGTGTTCTGGGAATACGATCAAGTTTGAAATGGACTGACCTTTGGTCACTTTGACGGAGATTTAGAATTAGGAAATTTGAAGGTTGGAGAGTATTCGAAAAATGGAAGTTATTTATGAATCATGCTCTATTTAAAGCTCAATCCTCAAATCTGTTGATGGATGAATCATCTGCAGATTTTGAATTTCCAGAAGGTAAGAAGGATTCTTACAGTCTTTCTTTGCGTAATCAAGTACCTGGGATAAGATGCCACAATAGCGCCATCTAGCGCATTGCGGGAAATGGGCAGATGTACTCGCTCAGGATTGGCTGCCGCCAAAAGTTTAAAATTTTGTGGCGGGCGCATTGACGGTTACAACAACATTTGCTGCCTGTTCTGTGCCCAACGGTCTCTTGGGTTATCTAACACAGGCGATTTACATTGTCATTGTCGCCGGGGCTGAAAGAGCGCGGTTGGATCTAATGTTGATTAATCCAGTTGAGTTTTTGTATCGTTAAAATTCAATTTGTCAAGTGAAAGACAGTAAAATCTTCACTATAACAAGCTTCAGTGACTCAGCGCTGATTGATTTTTTTGTTTCGGACCTTTGTTAGGATTTCAAGTGTGATCGGTAAGCATCGTGATCTTGAAGTTTGAACTTAAGTTTGATAATCAACTATATAAATGTGTTTAATTGTGAGTATGTTTCAATTGTTGAGTTAATGGTTTTGTCTGGCATCTTGCTTTGCAGGTTGTACAACAGTCTGTTCCTTCTTGTCAAGTTGAAGACAGCAGACTTGCAAATTCTTACTTCCTGTTTCAAGTAGTGGTATGGATACATCACCTCAAAAGAAAATGAAGGGCGAAGAAGAAGAAAGTATTTCAGTATTTGTGAGGATAAGGTTAGTTGAAGTTGCTGTTTTTAGTTTGATCAGTTTGAATGATGTAATCAAGTTCCATGATTTTTATGCTAGGCCGCTGAACGCCATTGAGAAGAATAAGAACTCGTATTCTATTTTGGATGCTCCCGGCACGAGAGAAGTAATCGTCAAGGAAAGACAGAACACACATGTCACGAAAACATTCACATTTGACCGGGCATTCGGCCCTAATTCCAAGCAGGTATGGTGTTGTTGAGATTTTCGAATGCATGCGATTTACCAGATTCAATGATTCTGATTTTGACACCTTTGATCACTAGATTGAAGTGTACAAGGCTGTTGTAGCTCCGTTGTTGGATCAAGTGCTCCAAGGGTACAACTGTACAGTTTTCGCATACGGCCAGACTGGGACAGGAAAGACCTATACGATGGAAGGTGAACGAAGCCAGGAAACGCTCAATTGGTCAGAGGTAGGAACGGGGATGCCGAGTCATATTATTAATATCCTTATATTCTGATTCGCCAATGATTTATTCTTTTTGTTGCATAGGACCCCAAAGCTGGAATCGTTCCACGGGCCTTGGGCCAATTGTTCGACACCTTGAGGGAGCAAAAAGCCGAATTTACTATCCGAGTTTCTCTCTTGGAGTTGTACAATGAGGAGCTTTACGATTTGCTTGCCCCAGTGGAAAACCAGAAGTTCCAGTAAGTTGTTACTCACAGCTGTAAAAGTCGCTCAAATGTGATTCTTAACTATTATGTTTCTGATAGGAACTTGAAAATGTACGAGGATCCGAAGAATAAGAACATTTTGATCCAGGGGCTTGAAGAAGTTATTGTCCGTAGCAAGAGCGAAGTGTATCAGATCATGGAAAAGGGTTCGGAGCGTAGGAAGACTGCTGCTACTTGGATGAATGCTGCTTCGAGGTAAGTATTATTTGTCCCAGGTGGATTTTTTTTGCTACAAAATAACCGAATGTATCATCCGTAATTATAGCCGTTCCCACACCGTCTTGACGGTTACTGTCCAAGTTAAGGAAAGTACAATGGCTGGAGAGGATTTGATCAAGGTTGGAAAGCTCCATATGGTGGACCTTGCCGGGTCAGAAAACATAGGTCGGTCAGGAGCCGTTGACAAGCGAGCAAGAGAAGCTGGAAACATCAACCAGTCTTTGCTAACATTGGGAAGAGTCATCACTTCATTGGTGGAACGAGCTCCCCATGTTCCTTACAGGTATGCTTGATTAGTGCATAGCCGATGCTTTGATCAGTTCACCTCATGCTAATCACGGTGTTCACATTGTTACAGGGAATCAAAACTCACCAGAATTCTGAAAGACTCTCTGGGAGGTAACACGAAAACATCGATTATCGCCACGGTATCTCCTGCGTATATAAATGTGGAAGAAACTCTCAGTACGTTGGAGTATGCTCATAGAGCTAAGAACATTTTCAACCAACCGACAGTCAATCAGCGCTTGACTAAGCACGTGATGTTGGGTCATTATGCTGAAGAAATTGAGCGCTTGAGACGAGATCTTGCTGCAACTCGAGAAAAGAATGGAGTATTCGTGGAGAAGGCCAATTTTGACGAGATGCAAGCCAGACTGATTGGACTTGAACAGGAATGCAGTAACAACGCAACCCATATCAGAAATCTCAATTCCGACATGGAGAAATGCCAGGTACTGTCTATTTCATTCAAACATACGCAAAACTCTTCGGCTCGTGGGTGACTTGACTTCCTCAATTTTAGGAAGATTTGCGGAACAAGGAGGAGCAACTCGATGAGACTTCAAAAGAACTCGCAATGGTGCGGGCTGTGCTGGCTGAAACGACGCAAACGCTCAACGACACTAGAAAACAACTGCGTCACACAGAGCAAGAAAAGGAGGTACAACAGCATCTGGTGGAGAAGCATGTTCTAACTGAAATAAAAATCAACGAAGAAGCAACAACGCTCATGAAGACAGCCGATGTTGCTACTACGAACTTGGAACGCTTGTACTCCAAGCTCGAACGAAAAAGGTAAGCTACAAGCTGCCAATGATTACCGTAGATGTTTCGAAAGCTCAAAACAGTTCATCTGGTATTTGCTAGGGCTCTGGAGAATACAAATTTGGAAAACGGGAAGCGGATGAAGAAGGAAGTGCAAGAGAAACTTCAGGACATCAGCGAAAGCATTGAAAAGTTCAGAACTGACCATGCAGTATTTTGTGGAGAGCAACGCTTGCGTTTGGAAGAGTTTTTGAGCGGCAAAGATCAGCTACGGAATACGTGGAGGGCTGAAATTGAAAAACTTTACCAAACTATTGAGGCAGCCTGCACTGAGTCCCTTGGACTCGTTACTGCCCATAACACGACAATGAAAAGCAGCAGTACTAATCTTGACACTGAGGTATCCAAACGTTGCGAAAGTATGCTGGAAACTGTAGAAATCGTCATTTCAAGTTTGAACGGCCTACGAAGTGAAGTTGCCACTAAGCTTGATAAGATTGACTCTGAAGTATCAATACTGATGGACGGCTTCAAGTCGCAGTTGGAGTCTCAGCAAAAGCATATGTCGTCTTTCTTGGCAAAGCACATGGATGACATGGCTGAGCAAAGCGGAAGTCTTCAATGTTTGATGGATGACTGTGAGAAAGCTGCAGTAAGCGTTGCTGCTCAACTTCAGGAAAGGGAGAGGGCTGCGACACAGCAAAATGAAAAAATGCAAAAGCAAATTTCTAGTTTGGTTGCCACCTTGCAAACAATGTCTACTTCGTTATCGGAATGTAGCAGAATCAATGCAGAGGGCATGGAAAAAATAGCTGGAACACTTAAATCCAACACCAAGGATATTAAGGTGAATAAACATATTTATCCGGTCAAATTTAAGTTAGATAACATCATTAAAATATTTTTTTCTTGCAGAACAAACTCGAAAAACTTCAAGGGAATTCAAGGGCGCAAACTAATACAGCCGTACATGTGCAACAAGAAGTTATTCAGAATTATGAAAAGAATATCAAGGCTATCGAGGAGAAACGGCCAGTGTTTGCAAATGCTCTAAAGGAGGTGAACGCTGAGATCAGCAACTCAACTGCTACCGCGGAGGAACATGGAGCACTTCAAAAAGAAAACATCGAAAGCCTTCAGAAATGCCATCATAGTGCAATCAAAGGCATTAACAAGAACGTTAGCAACTTCAAGAAGAACTTCAATTCCAAACAGGAAGAACTCAAAAACTGCAACAGGTCAGCCATGCAGTCAAACCAGAAATACGTCACAATGCTTGGGGATCAGGATGCTACCCACGTATCTTCGCATCAGCAATCACTGGAAACGCATTGCCATGAAGCGGAAGAATGGTCGGAAGATCAACGATCTAAAGTTCATGAACAAGCTGGTATTGTTAGCGAGTTCTGGGATACGACATACTTAGTTGATAACCCCACTGGAGCAACACCAAGAAAGCAAAACTTCACCTACCCAAAAACGATTTCTGCAACTTCGCCTCATGATAGAATCATTAGTCGTTTCAGGCAAGCCAGAAAGTATGATGACGGCGAAGACCGTGAAAACTTTTGAGTTAATAGCATTTAGTCAATTGAGCGAGTGTAAATAATGTTGCGATAATTGAGCGACTTATTGTTAGTGTATGAATCGCTCCAAGTTTTGTAGAAAGTTGCATTACGAATTAATTTTAAGACACTGACCGCTTGTATTTTGTAATTTGATAAATTCAATCTGTAAAGACGAAATTCAATCTCCGTGGCGATCTTATCGTTCAAATTTTTTCATTTCACTAGTATCAAGTTCAACTAAA
Source organism: Sphaeridia pumilis (assembly GCA_034698345.1). Classification (NCBI taxonomy): domain Eukaryota; kingdom Metazoa; phylum Arthropoda; class Collembola; order Symphypleona; family Sminthurididae; genus Sphaeridia; species Sphaeridia pumilis. The sequence continues at coordinate 19,557 of JAQGBJ010001000.1, read as the reverse complement.
CTCACGTAAATTGTAAATTCTAGAAATGAGAATATCTGCTCGTTTTGTCCCGCAGGACGGGGTACATTTGCTACAGCTATCTGTGGTCTTCGGCACAATCGTTGCACTCACGCCATATGCCATTGCTGTAGTGGTGTTGACCATTTCAGTGATTATCTCATCTTGTTCCTATATCTTAACGCTGTTCGCTGCCGCATTTATTGTATACTTTGTGTTCGGATTGATTTGTTTGCTGGTTCAAAAGCTGCATCCTGAGCTCATGCCTTCGACACCAACGCCGAAAGAAAGCCTGACCAATGGACCACTTACGAAACGAAATGATCTATTCGATGACGATTATGAACGTGATCCTGCTCTAATACCAATGAAAACGAGGAGAAACCTTCGAGGCAAAAAGCTGTACATGCCTGATCTAGACGAAGATTCCTCTACTTGTATTTCTGCTTCTTCAACTGCGTCTGTAGCAAGCAAGTTGACTGATTAGAATTTCGAAAAACCCATAGTCCCAATTTTATTTGGTTCGATTTTTGCAGGGTCATTCAACAAGTCGGCTATCCGAGATAACAAGAACAACAATGACATGACACGATAGCTCACAACAAATCGTAGAAATAATTTAAACCCTGACCGAGTTCCCAGATTGCAACTCCCACCTCCAATTCAGCAGCTAACTCCAGTCTTCGTTTAATGGACAATAAAGTCGGGTAAAACACAGTGTGTTTGCCGTCCTTCTCTCTGTAGGATACACATAGTGGTTAAGTAATTGCACTGGATCAGCCAAGTGTTTTTGAATTAACACTTACTTGGATTCAAAATAGTGCTCCTCGGCATCTTCACTCCACTGAACTTTATTAGTATTAGCCAACCGTTCAAGGTACGCAGAACCCAAAACTGGATGACCACCGGTGCTAGTGTAGTCGTAGCCATAAAAATTCATTCCCATAAGGAATTTCTTGCGTTCAGTATTGGTTGGAGCGAGCTTTTCAATATTCTTTTTGATCCAACTTATGGGACTGTTAGCACCTGCGACAAGCAAATAAATTTTAGATTCCACATCCACAGTACATGCGACTGCTCTCAAAGATCAATGCTTACCAGGTCTTTCTGGGCTGGAATAATCATAAGTCATCACAGAATAGTAATCGACATAAAGGAATGTATTCATAATATCATCGTGGTCAATCATGCCAGGTTGCCCTACGTTCGTCACAGCCGGGGGAACAACAAGAACCAGTGTCAACTGAGCTTTGCTAAAGCCTTCGCCAATAGTCTTGATCAGCATTTGCAGCGCTTTCCTGGCTTGTCCACCAAGCTGGCTCCAAACTTCCAACACAATTCCATCAAACTTGTAGGCCTGCAGGTTCAAAATACCATGTTAACGTTCAGCCCCTTTTCAAACGTCTAAAGCTCAAAAAGACTTGGATATTCACCTTGACAGACGTAATGATTGTCTTGGTCAGCTCTTTTGGTTCAGTTCCCGTCGTGAAAAGACTGTAGAAGTCATCGCTCGTCCACCCATCAAATAGAACTCGTGGCAAGACTAAAACGAATCGGTCAAAACTCGATCAAGTTGAGTTCTGATTTTTCTCCAAGACTTTTACAAATCCGCTTCTCACCTTTCAAATTGGTACGCCTGCCCTTCTTCTTGATTACTCTGATCCATTCATGGTCAATATCATGGATACCAGTCATGTAAAAAGTTCCTGCCGGCTTCCGCTTCACTTGAAGCCAGACTGGAGAGATCATGGTAAACTTGTTGGCAAATGTTTTGACAACATCATAACCACCATTATTCCACTAAAATATAAACCATACAATGAACATTGATCCAAACTTTGATAAACTTTGATCCACTACATTCGACGGTCACTCACCGGCGTCACATATCCTAGAACTTCACCGGTGAAGTTTCGCTCATTGACGCTTTTGCAGTAAGCACCACTGTTTTTGATAATACTTTTCGGCGACGGATACTTGACAACCAAGTCACGCGTGAACACTGAATCAGCTACTGGACCTTTCTGAAACCCAAAGACACACATTATAATCTTCACGTTCTTAGCAGATTTCAAAAGCCAAATCTACTTGTTACCTTAATTTCCTCTGCTGGTACTTCATTCTTTGCTTTTTTATCATGCGGTGAAAGAGTAGCGACCACACAGGTCGCTGTCACTAACAGCTGTATCACCAACAACTTCATTTCGATGTTTACTATAAGATGGCCACCAAGTTTTAAGTACAACGGCCGTCGACTGTCATTCAATTCTGTGACATTCCCCAGGATCAGCTGATTTCGCACTTTGAACACTGCATTCAACAAACAAAACAAATATTAGTCAACTTGTTAACTTCAGAAAAACTTCAACACCAAAAAAATAATCTCCCGAAAGGCCAAAAGGTTTTGTCAAAAATACTCTTTGAAGTTGCATGGCTCCTTCAAAGAATAAAATGTCAAGATTGTGAAAAATTAATTTTCTGTTCTTGAGAAACTTACCAAATTTTCAAATATTTTCCAGCTGTTCTTTCTTCTTAAACAGTTCACAATTTGTACAAAAGAAGTTGTCAACATGAAACACGGCACGGACAGACACCGGGAGTCAACTTCTTTTCCATTCGTATTATCACCTGTTCTCTCCAATTCTTTAGCATTGCGTTGGACGACGTATCAACGTATCATCTTCCAAGCGAAGCAACCGGCGGCGATAAGCATGCGCCGGCATTTTCCGCAAGATATTCGAGTCGATCGTTTTTGCTGCCAACTCCATCTTGGATTTTGGCTTCTTACTGCGTCCGTCCAGTAACGATGCACTTGAAGGTCTGACTGAAACTTCCTTCGCTAAACTTATTATTAAAAGCATTCATTTTCCAAGTCGACAGATGCCAACTTACACTTCTGGAGCAGATCCCCTTCAGTACATGAAATCATAACTTAAATTATGCTGAGCAACTGTCAAACAAGCTGACTGAGCTATTTTAAACATGATCGACATTTCTGCCTTTGAAGAATACAACTTGCAAGTTTAATAGTGTGGCCGATTGCAAGATTCGCAAGGCCATCTTGAACCATCTCATTGTAAATGCAGGCTCACGTTCATCCTGCTCATCCATCGACTACAATGGCAACAGCGCGAGGTCCACTTGCTTACCTCTGACTGAAGCTCACATATACTTTGGCCAGAGCGCAGGAATGGCAAGTCAGTAAATGAGCTTTTCAAGATTATACTTGCGGCTTGGCTACAATACAATACTTTGCGCTTCTGCTCTCGCAGTCAGTCACTTGGTACACAGCGCTTGAGCTCATACACACTGATGATGGTCTTTTGGTTAAAAGTAAAGTTGACTATACGTAACATCTGATGATGATGGAGGAGAGACATGGGGAATAAAAGCTCTTAAAGAGGAAAAGAGCGACCACAAACAGCGATTGCATATATACAACTTTAACTACAACACATGGAATCGCTTGCCTCTGTTATGAACTGGTTCAGTGTTGTCAAACAGTTTGAGCAGCGCAGCGCATGTATACACCTAAAACTATTGCTGTATTCAAACCTAGTCCTCTTAGTTCCCAGCTCATTAAATATTCTTGTCGTTAACAAAATTGTGTACAAACTATGTACTACGCTATACGCTACTCTACTAGACGAGCTCTGGCCCACAAGTTTTGACTGGAAACTACTCAACTAACTACTTGTACTATAAATTGCTACTCTTCTACTTACACATGAAGCCGACAAGACTAATTGCAGTGACTGAATAACTGTGAGTTGATGTTGGTGCGCAAAGTTGCTGGAAATATTCACCTGGTCAGGTGAGAGAGACTTGATTGAAAAGGTGCTAATAGAATAATCACAATCACAAGTGTTTAGAGCTGTATTTACGAAAAGTATTCTCGGGTAACAAGATGAACACGGCTTGAATTGGGTAAGGAAGAAATATTTTATAAATTGACCTTGCTCGGTTTTTGTAGTGCCGTCCAACAAGAATTATAGTCAACAAGATATTTATGACTGTGCAACTGATGACTGACTGACTACTTACTGCTCGTAGTTTCAAGGTCTGACTGACTGACTGACTGAGCTACTACTGCTCTTGCTATAATGAGAAAAATGTAAAGGCCGTGTGTGTATTTATACTCCGGCAAAGGAAACCATGTTTGTAAACACATGACATTTTGACTGATACTGCAATTATCGACAATTAGCGAGATTCAATTGACTTTGTGCGTGGTGAGTGAGATAAGGAATGAGTGAAAAGACGTTGGTGACCAAAGGAAGCTTGACGTTAGCTCAGTCAGTCAGTCAGTTGGCAGATGTTTCCTCAAGAGTTTATATACTAGAAAAAAGCAGCGCCCTCTGTCTTCCGGTCAGGGCCGAAAGAGTTAAAAAATGGAGCGACAAAGTTCTGGATCGACTCATCATTCTTCGCATCATTCACATCCAATTTATTTTTTGCAGGAGTCGATAGCCATGGAAGATTCGGAGAATGAAGTCGAGTTTGAGGGGCTCAATTCGAACGCGCTTCGGTATGGCGACGTTGTCAGCATTTACAGCGAAGGGGTGACCAAGGGATTTTTGAGTACGTTGGGGTAAGTAGAGTGGGGTTACGAAATGGTGTTGAAAAATAATCAATTTTGAAAAATATTAATACCGGTGTTTTTGGTACCAGGTCAGTGGATGACAGGTGCGTAGTTTGTCCGACAAATGGAGGGCTTAAGAATCCGCCGAAAAAGTTTAGAGGTTAGCCGATAAAAATCAAGTTCTCTTTTGAGTTGAATTTAAAAAATTAAAAAGTGTTAATTTTGATCTGCAGACTGTCTGTTCAAGCTCTGCCCTCCACTTCGGTACTCGGCCCAACAACAGTACAACCAGGCTTCCAGAACTGGGTCTACAACCAAATCGCCCGAAGAACTGGTCCTCATCAAAAGTTTGCATGTGAGCTCCAAACAAAGTGATAATTTTTGGGAAATCGAGTGGAATGAAAAGTTTAAAAATGTGTGTGGTTTGTTGTGATTCATTGACAGCATGCAGCGGGCCTGGAAAAGGAGCAAAATCAAAGGGACAGTAAACGACGGATCGGAGAAGTCATTTCGTATGGGATGACAGTACAGGTGAGTTGAAGTTATGCTGGTGCACCTGTAATTTGACATCCGGTCTGTGTATGTTGCAACGTGTGTGAATACATAAATGTGCGTATTATATTGCAGTTACTGCATCTGAAGACCATGAAGTACCTGACAGTGAACCGGAGGTATCCTGCTGAGACGGACAAGTTGGCGATGCGGGTATATTTGGACAGACATGGTAACGAAGACTCGTGGCTCCAAGTGCTTCAGTACTATCGACATCGAGAATCAGGTTTGTTTCAGAATAGGATATAAAAATGATTCATAATTTTGGGAAACCGAGGATTTAATCAGACCGATTTGGCTTGCAGGAGAGTCTGTAATAGCCAACGATGAAGTCAAGCTGGTATTGGCTCAAAACGCACATCAATGCCTCGATGTGTCCCCATCGTCATTAAAGGACACGATCGAGAAAAATGAAGAACCTTCACATGAAATTCATCTTAAGAATAAGGAAAATGTTAAAAGCAGAACAGACCAGGTACATAACGAAATTCGCTTTTTATGGATTCCGATGACACAATCTCACCTTGAAATTCTACGGTTGTTTTTGCCAATAGGCGACGGCGTGGAGGCTTGTGCTATTCCTCAGTCATGAAGAAAATATTCCTGAAAATCTGAAAGGTGGCGACGTTGTTCGATTGTTCCATACTCACGAGCAAAAGTTTTTGACGTTGGATACTCATAGAGAGCGCGATTACATTTTCTTGCGGTATACACTTCGGGAGGCTGCAATGGCGGCGGTTTCAAGTAATGCATTGTGGGAAGTTGAGGTATGTTTGAGCTGAACTCACAGTCGAAAAATGTTTCTATAATCTAGAAAATGATAATTGTTTTGAATTTTGTAGATCTCAAACAAAGCACCATGCAGGTCAGGTGCTGGCTACTGGAAGTCAAAATATCGTTTGAAGCACATGGCCACTGGGGCTTATGTAGGTCTCAAGAAAATGAAGTCCCTCTCCACTGATTCAGGTAAGGGTTACGAAAAATGGAATTTTGAAGCTGACTGAGTTCTTAACAATGAAAAAATTTGTTTTCCAACATAGATGGCGTTGAGATACAAGGTCCCGAAGAATATATTGTAGTTCCGTCGGCGAGTGATGAAGTAGAATCAAGTGTCTTTGAAATATCGCCAACTGGTGCTGAAAGTGAAGAGCATCCTGTACCTGAATCCTCCATTGTGAGGTTACGTCATTCCAGAAGCCAAAAGTGGATAACATCAAGCTATTCAGAATTCTTTGATTATCCTGAGAAACGTATGATCAAGGTAAGAGCAAGCCCCTGGAACTGCTAAAATGCAATATTCCAATTTTTAACGTGGAGATTATTTTTTAGCTCGTGGGCAAAAGCAATTATGGCGACGAACAAGTCTTTCGGTTGATCCCTGTCAAGCCTGATGAAGTCAGACACCTTGATTTTGTCAACGATTCAATCAAAGTTTTAGTCGACTTCCGTGAAAAACTAGCTGCGCAAAAAACAACTCCAAATGATCTTAGGCATGTGGAAAAAATTACAAAATTTCAAATTTCCTGGACCGGTTAACAATTTCTTTTAATTTTCTTAGGCGAGTCTGTGACGTTCTAAAAGAAGTTATCTTCTTTTTGCCTGATACAATGACTGATTCTACTGACATCGACCCATTAGATTTTGCTCCTAAAAAGTGCAACCGAGATCGACAAAAACTACTACGAGAGCAAGATCTTTTGGGCAACATTTTCGGAATTTTACAGGTAAATTTGCAAGCCACATAAAGTAAATATGCTGTACCTAACAGTATTTTTTACAATTTTTGGTTGGTTCTTGCAGGTTCCTATGGAAGGAGACATTTTGAAAGACGAATTTAGAGACTCGGATGGAACTGTCAAGTCAAAATGGAAATACATTTTCCGTTTGTGCTACAGAGTAATCTCATTGAGCCAGGACCAATATCGTAAGAATCAGGTACAATGAGCATTTAATACTGAGTGAGCAAATAATTTGTGTCCCTGCAGTTTGGGCTTAATATTGAAATGTAATTCGTGAATTTTCAGGAACACATTGCAGACAAGTTTGGATTCATGCAACTTCAAATAGGTTTGGACATCCATGCCGAAGCGACAATCACCGCTTTAGTACACAACAACAAAGCGCTTCTAGAGCAAAAAATCAAGGATTACGAAATTGGCAAATTTGTCGAACTCCTCAAGAAAAATGTTGACAAATGGGACTTTCACTATTTGGACCATTTGTCAGATTTGTGCGTGTCCAAGGAAAAGGGAATTCGGTCGACTCAGAAAAGTATCCTTGAACGTCTGAATGAGAACAAAACTGTTTTACTGGAAGCCAAGTACGTAGTTTTTGTTTTTTCTTGTTCAAAAGTCTATGGGATAATTTATTGAGATTTTAAATTCAACAGGTGGTCACCTGAGACTAAAGACGCTGTTTTAATTGTGAGGGATGAAGAGGTAAATCAAAAATGCTCCAGGCCCTTAAATGATATTTCAAAGTTAGAACTCGTTTAAATTGTGAGACTTTGCCCAGGAATCCGTTGCCCGTCTTGCAATGAAAGCTAGTCTTGATTTCGGCGAAGCTAAAGCAGTACTTCGCTATTACTGCCATCAGCTTGATCTGTACTCGAACATTTGTGTGGGACGTCATATGGAGGCCATAAAAGTCTTGAGGCCAAAAATTAGCCTTCAGCTTTTGCTCAAGTGAGTTAAAAATATACTCGTAGGAACTTGCACTTAACGTAAGGACGAAACTAATCTGGAACTGGCTCTTGCAGTATCATGAAGGTTCACAGCTTTCCATTTGATTTGCGAATTTCATGCTGCCGCCTTGTTCGAACACTTCATGTGGACGTAGAGCCACAGAAGGAAGAAAAGAAATTGTCTTTATCAAAAACTTGGTGGGATCTGACGGACCAGGATTTAACTTCAACAGACGCGTAAGCTTGAAGCATACAAATCACGATGTTTGGAAATGATGGACATCATTAGCCATGGTCCAACCATGGAAAACAGCGCTGCAACCACGTGGTCAACCTTTTTTTTGCAAAACGCCGCGTCTTGTATTGAAAACTGAAAAGTTTTACAACAAAACAAAACCAAAGTTGGAGGTTTTTTAGGTCTGTGTCAGTTACTGGAATATCGTCCAAATCAAGTGAAATATGACCAAAACGGTCACAAACGCTACTGGAAGAAATACTGCTTCAATTTAAAGGCTAAATAGGCGACTTTAGAATTTTGTGCCCGAAAGTGTCGGTTATCGGCTCACTTTTTAATTATGTCAGACTCTAGTGCCGTTTAGATTTAGATCGTAAAATCAAGCACGAGGGAAATGCCGTTTTTCTCTGAAGGGGCTGGCCCTTGGAGACCCTTGTGATACTTTTTAGGTGTCCTTAGGTCTCTTCTATGCACCTGAGAAATTTCGGCCTTATTGAAAATCTGTAGGCCCAGTTATAGCCAAAAAGCGTTTTCTTTAACATGGGGAAGATAGGGAACTGAATCTAAGACACCCTGCTGTGGCCAGACGAAGGGACATTTTAAGGAACGGACTTCTTGTGTGAATTGCCTTTAAGGTCCTTATCAATCGTGCTAAGTATCAAGAAGATCCAAGACAAAAAGTTTTTTGACGTCAAAAAATCGTCAAAAATCCTAAGGATCTTCGATTTTTTTCAGTTTTTTGACGTCAAAAAACTTTTTGTCTTGGATTTTCTTGATACTTGGCCTGATTCTTAAGGACCTTAAGGGCAATTAATGGGAGAAGTCCGTTCCTCAAATTTCCTCTAGGTTTGGCCGCAGCAGGACTTTGAAAATGCACTTGCCTATCTTCCCCATGTTAAATTTGGGGACTTCAAAACTGAAACAGCTATAACTGGGCCTACAGATTTCCATCGAAGTTGGAACTTCTCAGGACCAAAGAAGGAACTCATAGGTCTCTCATCAGTACTCCAAAAGTTTCCTGCAAAGAATTCTTCACCTTGAAAAAAATACGTTTTTATTTGCCGTAAGATAACATTACGGTTTTAGTCCCAAAAACCACCAGTGACCCGACATAGAAGATCCGCGGGCTTCAAATTCAAACCTTGGTTTAATGGCACTTTTGACCTTAGCTAATTTTTCTTACAACATAGAAACGACTTGCAGTCGCACAGGTCAAATGATAAGCATGGTTTGATTGAGTACTTGCCCATGGTGGACTCCATGGTTGCGCTCAAGGGCGATGAGCGCCCACCAATTCCAAACGTTGTACAAATCAAGGCCAAGAAATTGTGTGTGAAATAATGATAATTATGTTTCTTTTCAAAGTTATGATGCCTACAGAAGCAGGAAAAGTCCAACCAAGGATGCCCAGTCCGAATACTTCGCGAGCACCATGGATTTCATCAAAATGTATCTGCAAAGCGTCGCTAAAGAATCCAAATTTGTGGATAGACAGCAGAATCAATTGACTGTTGAGGTAAAGCTGGAACTAGTTTGAGCTCAAATGTCTGCCTACTTATAAGCAAAAAATATTCACCGTTTCATTTTGTATCTAGATTCTCAGGCTTGCGAAAGACTTCAATCGTTTCGGATTTTACGGAATGAGTACTTTTAAACGAGATGACTTGAAGGACACTTTGCTCAAGATCTTAAAAGCTCTGTCCAAAGAAATACAGGGGAAGAAAAGTAAGTTCGAAATTTTACTGGCTTGAATTGAATTTTGATTATAAGTTAACCAAAACTTTTGTATCAGGTAAAACGACCATTGCAGTTACTGCTGTGACGGAAGCGTCAAAGAAAAAGGACGATGAGGACGATGGCGTTTTATTGGAAATGAAAGTCCTGATCCTGGAAATCAACGAGGTACGTTATTTTGCTCGTAATTTCATCCGACAACTAGATGGAGCTGGCAAGCATAATAGAATATTTTATGTATACGGGAAATTTTGCTTTCTGCTAGTATATTCATGGCGTCCTACTGGACTTCCGATTGACAAAAGCCCTTTACTATCTGAAACGAGATCAAGATCGAGCAAAAGAAGACCTCGGAGAAATAGATTTAGCATTTGGAGAACCTGTCGGATTGATGCCAACTTCCCGGTTTGCTGAGTATATCGAAAGCATTGTTCAAGATAATTTCATGCCTTCATTTCAAGAGTCTGAAAGAGACATTAACTTCAATACTGTAAATCCATCGTAAGTGCGGTCACAGAATCTGAATTATAATGGTCAGTCAATCAGTCAATAATAATTAAGAAACTAATTTATTGTTTTCTTACAGTTCGGATACTTCGGAGTTCCTCAAGCTTTTGCTATTTAACCTCACTACAAATCACCGACCGTTGTTAAAAGCGGCCATCAAGTTACTCATGACAGTATTTAACCAACGGAGGGAGCTACTTGACGCTTTGAACAAGGTAATTGTGCCCTATAATATTTTCAAATCTTCGAAACTTCAATGAACAACAAAAATTTGTCTATAGATTCAAATCCTGACAACAATGGGCGACACGGAAAAGCTCGACAAAATAAAACGGCAGTTGGAGGAAATCAGCGCGACAGTGAAAGCATGTTGCAAACGGCAAATGTTTCACAAGCAAATGAAGACTATGGTAAAATTACTTTTGAAATCCTTTCAAATAATAAATGATTGCCTAAATTGAGCATATAATTTTATTTTTTATTTTTTACAGAATCAAAGTTTTGATGAAACCGGCGACGAGTCAGAAGGCGGAAGCCCAACGCGCCGAAGACTAGACTCTGAACGAAGTTTTCAATCGATTGTTCGTGTCCTCTCGATGCCTAGTCCATTAAGACGAGACTTTGAAGTTTTGACTGGAGTATGTTTAAATTTGTTGATACTAAAGGAGTTTTGCCTATGGTTTCTTAATTTCGTGGCTAATTTCTCACAGATCATGGAAGACATGACAGAACTGTGCATCGAGCGGAACGGACACTTGAGCGTACCTAATGCCCAGAACCAAAACTTGATGCGCGAATATCGTTTGCTCGAGGTTGTAATGGATCTGATGGATATGATCAAGTCACTGAAGCACAAGGAGAACTTTGATGATGGCGTCTTTAGTAAATTTTTCCAAGCTTACTGTGCCCGAAATCCGGATAACCAAGCAAGACTGGCAACCCATATGAGCAAGATAATGAAAATGCAGGCAAGTATATAGCTGGGGAATCTGATGGTAAAATGGAGTCAGTCCATATGTTCATAGTTCATGTTACTGACTGTTATGTATATTGTCTTGCTTTGTAGAAAGGCCAAGCGAAATGCATCCAGGCAATTTACAGCGACAACATGAGTCTGTGTGCCAATGCAAAGATCAGCGACAGTACCATTGAGCACTTAGTCAAGAAAGTTCTGCACTGTCAAGACGAATTAGATCCTCCTTCAGAATGTCTGATTGCCCTCCAGAAAATTATTTGCCCGAAATCAGGCATCGTGAAACGTAACCAAGAGACTGTAGTCTACAAGGTAAGATTTATTAGTTTTTCATGTATATACATGTTCACAAAACTTGCCTCGGCTAGTACATTCATTAGCAAACTTTTCCCTCTGCTACTAATGTGTCGCAACAGCTTATGCCAAGGAAATGAAAGCACTGACGAAATTAAAAAAGTGCAGCTTTTAGGGACTGCAGCATTGAATCGGCGAGAAGTGAAGGCCGGCAGAATGTTAACAGCAGCGATTCTTTGAGTGTTTTGGCCAAAAAAGATGGAGTACTAGACGCAAATTTATTGTCTCGTTACAGCTTGCCATTGATCACGAAGAGTTGAAAAATCTACTAGGACTTGATGCAGAAAGAAGGAAAACTGTCGATGAAGAAGAAGGACGATATACTCCAAGAGACATTGAGAAGTTTAGGTGAGTTGCGCATAATAAATTATGCTGTTCCGCAAAAATAAATAAACACTGATTGACATTACTTTCTTTTGAAGGTTACACCAAGAATTGGTGACTTTGTTGACGTACTGTACCATTGGTAAAAATGTGTATACGGAATCCATGTGCCAAACTCTACTGCCATTAGATAAGATAATCAAAACGCTGTGTAGCGAAGAGTATCCACTGAAAGTAAGTTGATTATTTCCATTTTGGCTGGCTAATGAAAAGGGTTAATTAATTTATAAAATCGATTCTAGGTCAAAAAAGTATATGTTGCATTTCTGCTCCACGCCTACCTCGTGACTGAAGTCGATGTCAAAAGTATTTATACGTCGAGACGAGTCTGGAGTATGTTCGAGAAGCACTTTCTCGTCGAAATTGCCAATATGGCCAATGCTCCGTACAAAGACTGTATTGACGACAAAGAAGCTCAAGAATATGTCGTTGGCAGCAGCGATTCCATGGAAGAATGCGTTGTTGGTGTTTTGGCAGTTTTCATAAAACGTGCCGTAACGTACGCACCTGGTTGTATCCTGGTACGGTTTCGTCAAGGCGAATTTTGAACCATTTTTGTCGACGGCAAAATAAACTTTCATTTTGCCATGTTTACAGGGCCATAAGGACCTATTTGTCAACCTGCTTCTAGCAGTTTATCGACTGAGTCATACAAAATGGATCGATCCTTCAAGACTGTATGGTGTTCAAAAATGCCTGAATGTAATGTATGAGATAGGTACGGTAGGCTTTTTGAAATTTTGAGATGCTCACTTTAGCTTTTTATGAGCATATATAGTTGCATGGCTGAATGGATAATTTATTTTTTGTAGCCAAAGAATCCAATGTGCATCTGCCCTGCTACTTGACTCAAGACCTGGAAAAGAGCTCAAGTGAATTTATTTCTGAAGCGAGTCGGAAATACAAATGGTACTTTTTAATGTCAAGGGACAAATCGCATAGCTTGAGCGATCAAGTAAGAGAAAGAAAAATGAAAAAATTCACCGTTATTTCTTGTGACAGTTTACTCAAGCAGATTATTATTTCAGATTGTCATGTTACAGGATCAGAAATGTCATACGACCGGCATCACCGGAGAAGTCCAACGACTTGTCAAAAAGTGCAAGAAGCAGTTGGAAGCAAGGATTGTTCAGGAAACGAGGGAATTGACAGCCATTTTTTGTTGTGTCGAAAAGCTTTTCCCCACAAAATCTGAAGCGTATAAACTTTGCAGGGATGGGAAACTCATTCAAAAGTAAGCTGATTCATACTGATTTATAGTGGCCTCATAATTCCTGCTTGTATATCCATCCTTCACCAACTAATATGCTATCGGTTTGCCAATTTTTTTCCAGGTTGATATCTCATGCGGAGAAATTGGCTGAAGATGAAAGCGGCCTATGTGTCAAAATACTTCATATCCTTCAAGACATGCTCAGCTACAGCAAAGAAGACTTGAAAGACGATAGCTTGAGTGGCCCTCTGGTCGGAACCTTAACTCGATTTGTTCCCGCGCTCAACCAAGGCGAGAAGAACAAGAAAGAAAAAACTTGTAAGTGTATTTTCTTACCTAAACTCAAGTTTACGGCTTGAGAACTGTTTAACTTGTGATATTAAACGCGGATTGGTTTGGGCAGGGAGAGACGAGTTTTTGAAAAATCCCCACTTTCACTTGGACAGACTTGGAGCTTCGGGACTCGTTGTGCGGCTATTAACCAATGCCAAAATTGATGACCAAGTGCTTGAGCAGTCAATAAATCTGGGGATTTCCTTATTAAGTGGCGAGAATGTCGAGTTGCAAAAGAGCTTTTACCACCATTTGTGCAGCAGCTCTAAAAGCCAACAATTTGCAATGGTATATATTTATGTTCAAAACTGAAAAAAGTGTAATTGCATGACATACATTTTTAAAAATGGGGTTGATTGTCAGAACTTGCACGACATTCTTCGGACTGTTGGAGATTCATTTCGGTCGGATGCAAAAACAAAAATTGGCGATATTGCCAGAGGAGACTCGAAACCACATCTTGTGCTCAGTACAATTCGCCAAGAAGTCAAAGCCGAAGGTGAGTGAGACAAGATTCATTATTGGCTTACGCACCTTCTTGGACGTGTATCAAGTGTAAGAAGAAGGCGATTAAAATGTTGGTAATTTCCCCCCATAGAAAAGTACACCATTAGACAAGTTTCCAAGCAACTATCAAAAGAAATGGACGAGGTCACGGACGTGGTACGGAAAGGTATTCGTGATTTCCACAACCACAAGCGAGGTATATTTAATTAAAGGGAAATGGCGAACGACGCTTTCGATTGGCACAAATTAAAACTTGTATGTCCATTCCACCTGTCTTTATAGGAGGGCCAATTCGACAAATGAGCACATCTTCAATGAAGAGAGAAAATGACGGGACTGAGGAACTGACTGAAATTGAAACGACAGTACTTCAAAAGGACGGTTACGCTATACCGACTCTGAACCCTCGTAAGAATTTGCTGCAGAACGCTTTGAGGTTTATCCAACTTCTTTGCGAAAACCATCATCTTGAGATGCAGGTATGGAATGGACACTTTTGGCGAAAGCCGTGTATATATTTTCGTCATGTGAAATGCGCAAATTACACGATTCAAGGTTGTGTACTGAATTTGCAGAACTTTTTGCGACAAAATGGCAACAAATCGACAGACTTGGTGTCGCAGACACTTGTACTGCTTGATTGTATCTTCCACTCCAACACCGGAAGCCCTGGTCTAATTGGACTCCTTGTGGACGAACAAAACATTTCGTTAATTAATCAAACTTTATGTACGTTGACAGAGTTCTGTCAAGGCCCTTGCCTCGAGAACCAAACGGCTCTTATTACGCATGAGACAAATGCTGTGGATATCGTCACCACATTTGTCGCACATGACATTACGCCCTTGAGCAAGCGTCGAATGGACCTTGTCATGGAGCTCAAGAACCATGCCAGCAAATTGGTACTTTCCCTCATGGAGAGTCCAGACGGCAAGGAAAAGTTTGAGAATCTCAGCAAAATGAACATTACCAACATGGTAAGGCAAAATGCACGACATCTTTTAAGCAATACGGCCATTGGTTATGGATGACTGGGCAAAAGACATCATTTTCTTGTTATGATGCCCTTTTAGATTGATACCATTACCAAAGCTTACAGCTCTGACACTGATGTTTTCTGGAACAGCGGACAAGAAGACCCAGCAAAGCAGGTATATAATTCAAAGGACGAAAATTCACATGTATAACCGGAAATGCTCCAGGATCAAAATTGACTTTCTGTTGTAGGTGGGCCACAATTTGTACATCATCTGCCACAAGCTGGCTCGACACGATAAGGCAGTCCAGGCAGAGCTAGAGCAAGCTGAATCCAACAAAATCCATTACGCTGACGCCATCTCCTACTATACAAAACGCACTGCTGAAATCGAGGTCCGATTGCACAACTTTTTGGCAACCTTCGTCCTACGTCTGCAGCTACTACAACTAGTTGCTGACTTTTTATACATGTATCTGATGATTGTTTTTTTCGAACAGATTGTACGTCAGGGCGAGAAAGAATACCTGGAACGCGTCGTGTTCCCCATTCCGCCCGTTTGCCAGTTCATCACACGTGACACCAAAGAAAAAGTTTTCCGAACAACCGAAGACGACGAAAAGGGGTCCAAAGTTGCCAACTTTTTCGAACAGATGGAAGACCTCGCCTTTGAAATGGAATGGCAGCAAAAGTTGCGAGGTATAAAACAAGCATACATGTCGCCGCTCTTGTCACGGCTTGCAAAAGTCATTACGCACCAAATGAACATCAAGTAAATCCAATGATGCTCTCGATGCCCACAGATCGACCGATACTTTACGGCTGCAGTTTATACGAGTCATTTCTCGGCGACTTGGTCTTTAAAATTATTGTGATGATAAACATCGTGATAGCCCTAGGATACCCGTTTCCCAAGGAAGAGACTGCTGGTAAGACACTTTTGCGCTCTCTTTAACCTCGACTTTACGACATTTTTCCAACTTGTCAGCCGGGTTCGAGATGGAAAAAAATCACTCCTTTGGTTTGCATAACTGCTGGTTGTTACGAGTCTTTGGGGACCAAGTCTGAATGTTCGGAATACGTGTCAGCGATCAGTAATACTAAAGGACAAAAATGGAATCAATTTTAGGAAATACATCGCACTGGGGAATAATCAAAGGGATTCTATTGTTCGTGTGCGGCCTCATGCAATTACGGAAACCAGAAGGAGCCGGAATTCAAGCTTATGTTTCTCCTATTATCGCCATTATTGTATCTTTTGTTGGACCTGAAACGGCAGTATCAATTTTTGGAATGTTTGCGGTAAGCCCTGTCTTCTTTTTTTATTTCCAGCTTTCTCTTTATGTTCTCTTGTATGATACCTCTCTGCAACTATGTGTATACTCATTCTTGCTTTATATACTTTTATATGTACACCAGGTAATAGAAATTCCAGGGCCAACTTATGCATTTGGTGCATGTGTATTTTTTTGTGAATTTTTCAGATTCTCCTAAAATTACTCCACATAATATCCATTCAGACGAAACGAGGGAAACTGAGACCAGATTTGGAAATGTTGTTGGATAGCGAATTTTTGTACAATTTTTGCTTTATTCTCGTGTTTTGCATTCTTGGCAAGTTTGTCCACGTCTTCTTCTTTTCCATCTTGGTAAGAGAAATGCAGGAAGGCTGAGCTGTGTTTGCTAAAATCTGTGCAAAATAATATATATTTACTCTTGTTTCTCACACACAGCTTTTGGACGTGGCTCACCAGGAAGAAACGTTAATGAATGTTATTCGGTCGGTCACAAGGAATGGGCGTTCTATTGTATTAACAGCGGTTTTGGGCATGATATTAGTGTACATGTTCTCCTTCGTGGGATTTATGTACTTCCAGAACGACTTTGTGGTGGATGTGAATAAGCAAGCTGCAAGCTGTAAGTTGTTGTGTTGTATATGTCTTGTACAAATAAGTATTTAGGAGAAGGGAACGAGCGCTACACAAAACTAATTTGCTCAATTGTTCCCCCCACAAAACAGCAGCATCAGATAATTCGACGGAAGCGGAAGAAACTGAAGAAGTTGCTGAAAGAGCCTGCGACACATTACTCGAGTGCATTGTTACGGCTTTGAATCAAGGTCTTCGAAGTGGTGGAGGCATTGGCGACGTCCTCCGACCACCGAGCAAATCCGTGAGTTTTTGTCCTATTTACTATACTTGAAGTCTTCTTGTTGGTTTCTTGCAGCTGGTGCTGGTGCTACTACTGGTGTCTTATCCATAAGAAGGTCTATTTTCGATTCAAGCACTCCTGTCCCTCTTCCCGCCGGAAGCCTATTAGCAGAGTACATGACATAAAAATTGATAAACGTTTACTTTCTCCTGGGAACTGTAAGAGTGGGAGCAGGTCGTGGGAAGCAGTATTACAGTAAGAGCTCGATATAACGACCCTCTCATTTAACGAACTGCTTGATACAACGAACAAAACGCCTGGTCCCGGCAAAAGCCCATAAGCACAATGTTAAAGAACGCTTGATATAGCGAATTCTGTCTATAACGAACTTTTGATTTAACGAACAGTTTTCTGGGCCCTAGCGTGAGTTTAACATGTAAATTCCTATCGATATAACGAACTTCTCCAATGTAAACAATAACAAGCGAACAATAGACTGTTTGTTGTTCTTTTTGAATGTGCTTTTCGGTAGAAATGTATGAATAGTTTGCATTTCAACGGTCCATGTTGTCAAACAGTAAAACAATTGACAGTTTTAGCAGTAGAAATGGCATTCGGACCGTGGACTAATGCTTTTTCCAGCATGAGGTCTCTAAGTCCAGCTTGATTTAACGAACTGCTTGTTATAACGAACTTTTTGCTCAGTCCCCCGGAGTTCGTTATATCGAGCTCTTACTGTAATCGGTACTTCCATTAGCTTCTTACAGAATTGATCTTCGTTTCAGAAAAACAAAATATCCATTACTTACCCCGGCCATGGGCATTTTTGCAGTTCCTCCCGGATATGCTTTTAGATCAACTGTTGACTGTAAACAAACCCCACAATTATTGCTTACCCTTAATTCTTAAAGGAATCAGACGGAATGAACAATTAGGAAATGTAGCGTTCAAAATACATGTAGCTGTCCTAGCGTTCTAATTTTTTCTTACTGCCGACTGTCTACTCCAAGATTTCACAATTAAAATTTTTCACATGAACGACGTCAATTAATTTCACAGCAGAAGTTAATGGTTAAATGTCGAAGCCAAAATCCGTCTCACAGTCAGCCTTTGTCTGTCTTTGTAAACAAAACCCAAGCAACACCAATATTTAAAGCATCACAACACAACGCAACGCGATCTCCCATCAATAAATGCCGTCCCCTGTGGGCTAAACAACGCGAAGAATCGCGCGCCATTTTTGAATGCTGTCGTATCGGAAAAATCTCGGAGGCATTTTCTCTCGCGGAAATAAACAAACAAGTTGATTTGACTTTTGCTTCAGTCGAAAATTGATAACAAATATAATTGCGAAAGTTGCTATATTGTTGAAATAATTTTAAATTTTCATAATCTACGAAGAGATGGAAACAATAATTGAACAGCAGCGGCGTTTACATGAAGAGAGAGAAAGATGTGTGGATACAATGGTCAAAGAGCTGGTTTCCAAAAGAACAACGGTAAGTCACCTTATATCTTCAGGAATTACTACATACTAGGTTCATAGTTCATTTATCCATTTGATCAGCTGTTTCTCAATGAAATTTATCCTTCTACAGCACCGAGATGGCATTAACGGAGAACACAGAATGAAAATGCTGCTGGACGTAAGACACGGATTTTACACTTCTTTGAAACGAACCTTGAACGTTATGCATTAATGTTGTGATGATGGCTTAATATGTTTCAGCGTTACGGCGAATGCACGAACTCTTTGAAAGACCTGTACGTGGACCAAGATGGCCAAAGGAAAGAAGAAATCCAAGCTTTGTCAGGGCCTAATGAATTCGTGGAGTTCTACAACCGTCTGAAGGGTGTCAAGGAGTTTTACCGACGACATCCACACGAAGTGACGGCTCCAATGTCCATCGAGTTTGAAGAATACACCAAGATGCGTGAAGGAACAGCTGAAGAATACATGAATCTGGTGGAATTCAAGGATGAAGAAGGCTACGGAAAGTATTTGGACTTGCATGCTGCCCATGAGATGTATCTGAATCTGAAAGGCGTTGAGAAAGTTGATTATATCACATATTTGGGCATTTTCGATCGGTTGTTTGAGATACCCAAGGATAAGAAGGGTAGCCAGTACCGACAGTATCTGGACCATTTGACCGAATATTTGTATGACTTCCTTGGACGTATCAAGCCCCTGACTGATTTGGACGCACTTAGTGCTGATATTCAGAAAGAATTTGGCCAGTTGTGGGAGGCAGGACAGTTTCCAGGGTGGCCGGTAAGTGCCCACTATGGTGACATTTTTGCTTGAATAACTGATTGAAACTATCTGGTTGATGTTTTTCCAGAAAGAAACACATTCAGGAGCGCTGGCGCATA
>JAQGBJ010000999.1:0-28188 GCA_034698345.1 Sphaeridia pumilis | reverse complement strand
ATAATATTTTGAACGTGTTGCAGGAATGCTCCCTACACAACGTCCGTTTGGTTTAATCCGTTGCTTCGAAAAGAAGAGAAAATGATTCGTAAACAAACATCAATTTTTCTAAAAACGAACTAGTTTATGCATCATAGCAAAATCTACGTAAGGTCATGGGTTTGATTGCTGTTCACATTTATTGTTTGGATCTTTTTTGAAATCGATAGGTACGCCACATCAGATTTTGCACGTATGAATTGATAATTGATTTTGAAATAATGTAAACAATGTTTTGGGATGAATTGGTTTGTTTGATGTTAATTTGATATTTTCTTTGCAGTACCAGCGATGGTCGCCTAAACTGATGTGGACCACAACAAAAGTGTGACATCATAAATTGACAAGAAAATATAAAATCAATTCATGTGATGAATTCCAACCATCCAGAATGTCCTATGAAGATCGAAGTTTGATGACGTTGGTTGAAGAACTCTATTCCCTCCTGTGCTTCATTTGGAGTATCCTCGAATTGGTTGTAGCCGGTAGTTACTTCTGTGGAAAATTCCTGACGCACGGAATAATCTCTGCAGGCTGGATCATCTGGGATGGCTTTTGCAGTGCAGCTGATTTCCTGAAGGCTCTGTTCCATGCATTGATTGAACTAGAAGAATCGTTCATCCGATTCCTTTTCTTATTGCACTACAGTGTTGGTCAAGTGTATGATGGTGAGTGAGATGAATATTAGTATTTCAGGACAAATAAGTTCAAGCATTCATTTTGATCAATTCGTGTTCCAGCTTTCTGCATCACCCTCTCGGATCTACACGACTTCACCTTGAAGGTCGGCAAAACTCATGTTACCTTCCTGGAGTCAGCAGTTTCATTAGGACGTCACTCACTGGAAGCCCTCGTGTTCACCGTGCCATCACATCTTTGCTTGGCTCTGTCGGCAGTTTGTGATTCAACAACTCATCTGTTCTGGAAGTCCGTTAGTATCTTGTCATCAGTTTGTGGCTTCTTGTATGGACTTCCTTTGTCAGTGGCTCTGGCCTTCCGTTATTTCTGTGTAACAGCTGCAACCCTTCCGGTGCAAGCTCTACGATCAGTACCCGTTACGGCGTACATCGGACTATTAATCTTGGTTTTAACTTATGCCATTTACCAACGTATCTCGCTTGTAAGACTGTATTACACGTTGTCACGTTCAGTTAGATGGTTAGTGAGGAAAGCTGTACAGTTACCTTGTTTGATACTCGAAATTATTCTAGTTGTGCTAGGTAGAAGAACGCTCGTTACAAATAGCAAGACTTCTCGGGAAAGGCCACCAGTCCAGGGTCTCTGTATAATTTGTCAAGAAAATGGCGTTTCATATCTCGCCAATCCTTGCAGTCATGTTTGCTTATGCGACACCTGTGTAGACGTTATTATTCAATATGACACGCGTTGTCCAATGTGTAGGGACCATGTTGACCACTACTCGAAAGTCTTCGTGTCTTGACCTTGCTCGCAAAACAGTTACATATTGTTACATTTAGGGTAATTTTACTTTTCATCGTTCATCATTTTTGTATACGCATTTTGATATTAGGACTAACTTTTCTTCAAAGCTGTTAATCTTTACGACGAGCGACTTCGTGTCGAATAAATTGTTTTGTAAACTTTCATAGATGGTGAAGAGACTAGCATTCTACAATAGTTTGTAGTGTCCCCGGTAACTTCGAAGGACCAATCCGACTTATAGTTGGTACAGCTGTGGAGTCGAAATACGAGTTTTACCGCCAAATGCCAAGACCTAGGATGTATTGCGAACTCGCAGGTATATCTATCGACATTGCTGCTTTCTATGTGTTTGAGTACGTATAAACTCACCTGTGTCTGATTACAGGTAGACGGATACAGGGGAAAAACAGATTCTGCTTGAGAGGAAGATGAAGTGGCTTACTTTTACTATGCCTTTGGTTACGTATCGTTTAAAGGTACGACGATGGAAGCAAATTCTCATGTTGTTGAGTTTCGCCGTCTGTTTTCTGCCGAGTGTTATTGTTAAGCATACGTGAGCTGATTCCTGTATCAACCTGGACGATATTGGCAGATGGATAATATTCCTTTGGATAACTCTTCTACTCTAACAGGTTAGAATCAGCTGTGAAATCTCTAAGCAAAATACAGGGAAGTTTGGCGCCGATAAAATAACTAACAACTGAGGAACAAGGAAATGTATTTAACCTAGAGAATCGCAGTTTGAAGCGTCTGACCCACATCTGTATCAGTTAAATTCCGAATCAAGTGTTTGATGCGATTCAATCGATCAGCAATTGGGCAAACTGTATGTTTGTACCCAAGAAATACTACCAAGTCTTAAGTAGCTAATTTAGCGTGAAACTCTTAATACTCATCAGGATTTTGTCGTTGTAGGTTAGGTACCATTTAGCGATTGTCAGAACCTTTGCGTCATAGTTGCGCTCGCGGCATTAGAATGAGTTTCAAAGTGTAATTAGACTGTTTTAGTGTGGGCGTAATTATTAATATTCGTGTTGCGTTTCTAGTTTCTACAAAAGTGAATGCGTCTATCTTTGTAATTTCCCACGGAGAAAGTTGGTGTAATGGAACCGGGAGTGTGGCGTTCTGTCTACCCGAGCCATAAAGACAAGTTGAATTCATACTGATGGAGACACGGTCTTCGTGTTCCTCCGTGCAGCCAGAACACCTCCGCTAAATGGACAACGAAGAACCCGGTCCGCTGGTAAGTGTCTTTTTTGTGATTTTTGTTATAGTAAATTGCAATGTTAGTAGTTGACTCTAAAGCAACTCTTTATTTGCAGGAAAACACCAGACACTGGGGAGAAGAAAAGGACGAGGAAGCAGTATGGGACATATTTCTGAAAAAGGTCAGATATCAAAGGCCATCTGCAATAGTTCAACTGGTGCAAGCGAGAGGCAACCACAATCCAAGCTTTATACCTGGTGCTCCGATAGTGAAACCTCCAGAAGATGACGATGATTCTGAAATTGCCCATCTCATGTGGGAAACGGTGCGAGTTAAGGTGCTACGAGCTGGAACCCTTAAGAAGATTGTCGAGGCTATCGCTAACGATGACACTGATGTTCAGGTATGCCGAAAGTCAACTTAAGATTAATCGAACCATGACAAGCTGTAGTGAAATTAAATTTTTGACCGCAGGCCACTCACTTGAGCGTCTTCCTTGCTACCTTCAGAGCATTTGCCTCGCCGGCCGAGGTTGTGCAGGAAATTATCAACATTTACAAGAATGCACAGGATGAATTCCTTTCCAAGTAAATGACTTACTTATTTCAAACCTGTCATGATTATTTTGCTAATGACGAACGAGTGTTGATTACTGTTTTGTTCCAGGGCCATGTTGGATGTACTGAACGTTTGGATAGACACCTACGGGGAAGATTTTGAACACGGAACTGAAGGATATGGCACGCTTCAGAAATACGTGTTACCTTTTGCTCGTGAGAATAATCTGAAATCGATGCAGCTCAAAGCGCAGTATAAGCTAAGGGCCAAACGTTCAATGAAGAAAGCGCCATCGCTCCATTCCTTGAGGACTCAATCTCCGCTAAGTATCAAAACATACTCATTTCTCGGCATACCTGAAAGTCACTTTGCACAGCAACTTACCTACATTGATAAGGTGAAGTTCGACTTGATCAAAATTGTTTTCAACATTGCACTTGAAGCTAACCAGATCTTATTTATTGCAGGAACTCTTTCTGAACCTGCGAGTTTATGAATGCCTCGGTGCTTTATGGAAGCGCAGACGTGGATCGCCAACAGTTGTTGCGACGGTGGACCAGTTCAATGCATTGTCTGGAAGAGTGGTCGCGACCATTTTGATAGATCCAGAAGTTTCCAGTAGCCAGCGAGCCAAAGTCATAGACAAATGGGTCAAGATTGCGCAGGTTAGTTGTTTTTGCAGGTTAACCACAATATTTTGTGGTGGCGACATCACATTCTAATCATTGGCTTTCTCTTACACAGGAATTGCGTCTATTGAAGAACTTTTCTTCCTTGAAAGCCATAGTTTCTGGCTTAGGCTCAAATCCAGTATTCAGACTCAGTAAAATATGGCAACATGTACCTAAGGAACGAGTAACACTATTTACTCAACTGTCACAAATCTTCTCCGAAGAAAATAATCGTCTTGCTCAACGAACATTGCTGGAAGTAGAAGGAACCGCAAAATCAGTATCTACTCCAGTGAAAAGCCCAAATGAAAAACGGTTTTTGAATCGGATGCTGCGAGGCTCTTCACAAAGTACCACGAAACTCTTTTCTGCAGAAAATGAAACGCCCAACGGCACAATTCCTTACTTGGGGACTTTTCTGACTGACTTGACTTTCATCGATGTTGCTCTTCCTGACAAAGTCTACGGCGATCTTATCAACTTTGAAAAACGAAAGAAGGAGTTTGAAATATTAGCACAGGTAAGTGTATAGTACATTTTGATTGCAAAAAGTGAAAACGTTCATTCTCGGGTTCTTAAAGTTCATTTGTCATTTCTTTTCAGCTGAAATTACTTCAGGGTTCTGCAAAAGGATACAGATTAGAAGAAGATCCATACTTTACAAACTGGTTCAAGTCCTTGGTAGTCTTGGATGACAAGACGGCTCATGACTTGTCCGTTAGTATTCAGCCAGAGAAGCCTACAAGCGGTAAAAGCCATAGAAAAACTGATTCAATAGCGTCCAATTCGTCCTCTGAAAATACCGATGCACTTTCTCAACGAAAGGTTATATTTTGAAACAATATCAATTTTTCAAAATCTTGAGAGCCTCGAAACTTAACATGATCTATTGTCTTCCTAGGCTTCACTTCCAAGCTCAACCGAGAGTTCGCTGTTGTACGGGTACGGTGCTACTGGGCGTTCTTTGGTTGGAAGTCCTCAGTCGTCTGGGCTACAGGATACTGCAATAGTAGTTAAAGTTTCTTCGCCTACAAAGTCTGATGTAATGTACAAGTCGATGATGGTTGGCAACTCAGATCACACTCCAAAAGTTATTACCCAGGCTCTGGAAAAACTTGGACTGGAAGACGAAGACCCGCGGCAATATAATCTCGTTCAAGTTCTACCCCACAAAGAACTAAAGTTTCCACAAAATGCCAATGTCTTTTATGCATTAGACACCTCGGTGCCGCTAGGTGAAATTAGATTAGAATGTAGACCAGCGTTCGCGGTCAATCATAATAATAACGTTTCCGAAGACTCGCAAAAGTAGCTATTAGCCTTTGTCACTTTAAGTCACTTTATAGTTATTGAACGATATTCATAAAGTATAAAGCTAGTAGATTGTTGCCTTTTGTACTTGAGAATATTTTCTATTAAATAGGCGATCATGCTGAGATCTAACGTCATAGAATTCAATTAATGTCTTCCTCTCATCCCGATCGAAATAATCTTATAAACAATGTAACAACGTTGCATTTGTCTCCTACGTGGCGCTAAATTAGAACAAGACTAGCAATTAATAGTTTTTGAAAAGTTCTTGGCTTTGCAAAATTCTGGATTAATATGGCCATCGCTAATAATCATGAGATCAAAACGGCTAGTCAAAAGCAATTACGGCCCATATTGTTCTTTGCCAATATTCGAAGGCGAAGTTCCAACTCGGTGGTGCCACAAGGTTATAGTTATAATTTAGCGGTTGAGACCTAGAATTCTTCTTATACAAGCAAACGCTAATTAGATGAGCCCCGCAGATCCCACGACGTCCGAGAGATTCGGAAGGAAGGTCACAGAGTCGCCTGAGCTTCTTGGAGAAAAACAGAAAAAGTCAATCGAATCAAAAGAAAGTCAAAGTCATCCATGGGCACTTTTTGAAAACAGTGGATTCAGTAGAGCAGAGACGCCAATTCCGTTTTGGGAGCATGACATCCTGACAAGGGCATTTTTCCTGAAAATCCTTCAAAAGAAATCTCGAACGAAAGAAAAGCGACCATCATATGAACCTGATCTGGACGCTGTGCTTTCCAATAATCAACTTGTTTCCTCAGAAGAATTAGAATCAGCACCAGAGACTATTCAAATGGCAATTGACTTCTGCCCTTTATTGAATATTGATAGTTTGTACCTTTTTCACACAGAGAAAACGGGTGAAAGCAGTACCAGTTGTTTTAGAAAGCTTGGCAACAGTTATCTTGTACAAGATCAGCTAGGGCAACTCCTATTCAGAGTCTCAGAATCCCGAAGAAGTAGAAGCTGCACCTACACATGCTCCACAAACGAAGAAACCCCTATTATGAAAATAGTAGAAGAAAACCATGGATTTGATGGACGGAGAAAGCATTTTGTCTGTTATCCCATCGGCTCTAAACTTGTGTGTATAGTACAATGGTGGTCTACCCCGGTTGCACTCCCAAGATTTTCAATAAATGACGAGAACGAGATCGAGCTGATCCGCTTCGACCCTTCCAGCGATCTGACATACACATTCAAGTCACCAAGGGCCACTAAAGCAGTGGGTCGAATCACAATAAAACAGCAAGCTTCAAACGAGGACAACGGCAACGAAACCACACTGCAAGAGTACTACACCCTGCTGATGCCTGCCGATTTGCCAGTATTGATGAAGGCAATGATCATGGCTGCCTGGCTTCTTATATACAAATTCATGTACTCAGATAAACTGAAGTCTTCTTGAAATTCCGGGAACTGAAGTGTGAAGGACCTCCTTGAGAAAACCGGTTTATCTTCCTCATTCTTTATTCCGCACACTACTAGCACAGGTATGTCAAGAGGTTACAATCTTCTTGCTTTTCTTGGTCTGACAGGGTGGAAAGATACATGCGTGCTATCGGTTACAGACACTATATTCAGTCCAGCCATCGCCAAGCCTTTGACCGAGCTCATGCGGCCTGGACCCAGGCCTTCAATTTTCACTCGTACTGTATGGATCCCTTTAGCCATCGCTTTCTGCAAAGGCAATAAAACATTAGTAATTCTTTCGACAAGTGAAGAAACGTTATGTCAACTGTGAGCTACAAGATTGTATTTACCTTGGCGACTTCAACAGCAGTGGCTTGCGCTGCAACGTTGGTTCCTTTCCTAGCATTTTTGAAGCCTTCACAGCCGCAGCTCCAATATGCTTGCGTGAACCCTTCAGCATCAGTAATATTCATCAACGTATTGTTCTTGGAAGTTTTGATGTGGCAAATAGGAAGATCTTTGAAGGGAATGCCGTTGAACATTGTTGTAGGTGTATCAACATCTGGATATCTGTTCTTTCCAGGCCTAGAAATCCGAAACAATAGTTTAGCCTTTAGGAACTTTCAAAACGTAAGTGAAGAGATTCATTAACAAAACTGTAACAACTGACTTACATTGCAGTTAAGACTTCGACGGCAGGAGCTGACTCTCCTTGATTTCCAGTATCTTTCTTAACACTAGTATCAATCAAGAATCTTCTGTCATAGTCCTTCCGTTTACCCCGAGTTTGATAAACCAATAGATCTCTGGGCTGGCAACATCCTTGGATTAGCCTCAGATGTCGAAATATGTTTAGTGAACTAGCTAAACTCATGTTTCTCAAACCGCGTTTGAAACAACTATAGATTAGCACCCTATTTCTACAGTGTACATTTAGCTCACCAGTTACTGCTTCTGATAAACAAATATGTACTAATTTTCCAAAACCCTAAAACAAAAGTCTATTTTTGCGGTTAATTTTGAGCTTTTTCACGTGTTTACAAAATTGACGAATCTTTACCTTTTAAATTTCGCGGGTAGTTATGTTTACATGTGACGCACTAGAGGTGGAGCGAGTGTGCTCACTGACTGTCCCATTATGTATTATGTGTATGGCTGTAAAGCGGTACGTTTAGCTGTCATCTTCCTATGAATTTTACTTTAGCAGGCAGCTGACTGGCATTTCCTTGCTAGATTCATTTCGCGTAATATTTAAAAGCGCTATTAATTCTTTCATTAAAGTTCCTTAAAGCCGTTATTAGTTCATAGCCCTGGGCAGTTTTGTTGAACTTATGGTCAATTGCGCCGTTCCTATCATAGGCGCAAGAGTTCCTGTAAGAAATTCAAAGTTTGAATTGTTATTAATCACAAAGTAGTTGGAGCAGTTTGCAGTTGACACTAAAGTTTGAGTGAAAAGGGGCGTGGATACTAGAACAACAGTTGATGCCGCGCTCTCAATTTCCTTCATCAAGTTTCACTTGTCAACTGTGACAGTTGCCGGATTTCGTACAAATTCAACTTTAACAGCTATATAATACTAAAAGTAAGTTGATTTTAACATTTTTATGCTAAATTGTTGACAGTGTGACTATTATGCGCTATACGTTCCTGTGAGTGAGTCATTGAGGTTAATCAGAGAACAAGTTTGAGTTGAAAGGATATTGGTTCTTGAAAGATATCAGGAGCATTCTTTTGACTTTGCCGGTGATTAATGCGTTGCTTGTAAGATTATTTTGGTTGTGTATTTCTTGTTGACTAATGTATGTTATGTTTGAAACCTATTTCAGAGCAAGCTAGATCTGAAAATGGATGCCACCAAAAGACTCAACGTCAAGAAGCAAACACTAGACGATGCTTATGCGGCGCCGGCAAACTTTTTGGAAATTGATGTCATCAATCCAATCACTCACGGCATCGGGAACAAGAGATACACCGATTATGAAGTTAGGCTGAGGGTAAGACACGGCTTACATGGTTGATCTAGGTCATGGTTTCTAGCCTTTGTAAAAGTGAAATGTATACTAAAATCTAATTTGGACTTCTTTTTACAGACCAATTTGCCAGTTTTCCGTGTCAAAGAATCTTCCGTTAGACGAAGGTGAGCAGAGCTACAAAAACTGTATTTTCAAAACTTTTGGAAGGCTTTCTTGGATACAATCTAACAATCGTGTTTGTTGAATCTGCAGGTTCTCTGATTTTGAATGGCTGCGTGGAGAGCTGGAACGAGACTCAAAAATAGTGGTTCCGCCGCTGCCGTCAAAAGCTTGGAAAAGACAGCTTCCATTCCGGTGAGCCAATCTTCATTTTTAATTATTGAACCAGATCCTGTAATGATGAACTGAAGTTTGCTTAACGGTGTTGATTTTGAATGCATAGGTCTGACGAAGGTATTTTTGATGAAGACTTTATTGAGGATAGGCGCAAGGGTTTAGAAATTTTCGTCAACAAGTAAGTATGGAGCATAGAACATTTTTCTCCATCCTTGTCTTTGATATTAACCAGTTGCTGTTTGTGTCTTGGCAGGATCGCAGGACATCCTTTGGCTCAGAACGAGAAATGCCTGCACATGTTTTTGCAAGAGACTATCATTGATAAGAACTACGTGCCCGGAAAAATGCGGAACACCCAGTAGAAGCCAGAATAGTTATTACCACGAAGAATGAACTTACCTGCTACTTTATTTGCTGTGTTTCGTGCACAGAAGTACTATGTATCTTTTCCATACATCCTCATCTCACATGAACAGGTTAATTAAGCAGTAGTTGTAGTTTTGTGTATTCAGAGCTGGAAATTATGTCACATCGAGTTCTTGTAAGGCTTGCTTTCATAGAACTTTTGTTATCGTTATATATACAAACCTAAGTAAATCGTGTGAATACATTAATGATGTATGTACTGATTCGGATGCAACTTTCCGTTAACTATTTGTACATGTATGCAATCATCAAATAGTTATGCCAACACGTACTAGATCTTCTTTTACAATACGGACTGTCTTCAATACAGATAGTAGATTAGGTAGTTAATCTTGAGTTCAAAGGACTAGTGTTTGGCTAGATTTGTAACGTTAGGTTTTAGATTATGAAAGATTAGATGGAGAAGGTCAGGTTTCGTTCTGGTACTTTTACATACTCAACATGAGTACAGTTAACGTTCGACATGCTCCTACGGGAGAATTGGAACTGAAGAATTATAATGCTGTAGGTCACGATCAGGCTGAGGATCTGTAAATATGAATCAAGCTTATATTTTAAGTTTTGTCATTTCACAAATGACCAAAATTTTGATGCCACACTCACGCTTCCAAAAAAGCGGTACGTCATCACGAAGAATCCACAACCACGCATAGATATCTGGTTTGAATGCATGTCCATCAGAAGTGCAGTAAGTCTGTTTGGGGCAATATTTTCGCTGATTCCTGGAGCGGTGATTCGTCCATAAAATTCTCCAACCTAGAGCAAGCGTAGGCGTGTTTATCTTCCTTATCGTTGTGAATCTTCCAGTCCAAAAACACATACCTTGAAGTTGAAATCAGCTCCAAAACCAAGTATTGTAAAGAATGCGACAAAGTACGTGGAAACGTGAACAAGATAGAGCCAGTCAATAGAATTATCGCTAAAAACGATAGCTCCCCAAGAAGCGTAGAAAGGAAGAGAAATGGCTACCGCTGCGAACGTCAAAAGTCCGACTGCCTCATTCATCTTGGTCACCAGTTGCTTCAACACATCGTAATGGAGCAGTGCCTTCAGAACAAAGTTAATCAATAGCTTTCAGAAATATCTAGAATATCTAGAAGCCTGGAAACTAACCAAAGCTGAAGACGTGGTCGTTTCCTTGGAATGCTTGATGAAGTACTTGAGGACCTGCCACATGCACAAAGCCGTCAGGACCACAACGGCATCCAAAGTGTGAACCATGACCAGATTCGGAACCAATGTCACAAGGTGAAGAACAGTCACGCTGTGCTCCAAGTACCCATTGATTTTTGGACGTGCCGTGGCATTTTCCGGGCATTCACGAAACAGATAGTACGACTTGGCCTTGCAGCCTTGGTTCTGATAGAAGCCTGCTAGCGAGTCTTTAACAAAGAGATTGTCGTGGATCATGAGATCCGTGGAAGCGACTCCGGCAGCGAATACACAGAATCCAATGGAGACCGCTCGTATCTGAAGTCAAATATTCCAGTACTTTTGAAACTGTATACAGGTTTGAAAGTTAACAACTTACCTTGGTAATCAAGAACTTGTCGTTATGAACAAACGGCGAAACAAAGTTGAGTTGCTGCATGTCCTGGAAGAGACTCTTCCAAAGGCTTTCCTTGGACCAGAAAACGTAGACAAAGAAGACAAAGTAAAGGAGACTGGCGAAAATGGTTGCGACGTGAAGATAGCTCTTTGGAGTTCCATCGATGGCTTCCAGCCGGATCATCCGGACAATCGACAAGTATTCGTATCCGATTACGAGATGTGTCAGAACACACGCAACCTTCCAAAAGACTTGAATTACTTTACAATAGTTATAATTGAAAAGGGACTTGGAAGTGAATCCTTACCGCCTGAACCCTGTTTCCCTTCATGTCGAAGACGCCGTCATGGCCTTTGACCAGTCGATACGGAATGATGCACAAGTAAAAGCCCATAAGGAAGAATGGCCGATGGAACTCGATCAAGTGGCTACTGGCTGAAGAACTTCCTTGTTGATGGTCTTGCTCTCTTGGAACTGCGCAGTAGCTCGCGCCATTTTGCTGCTTGAGTATGCTTCCACGCTTGATCGGGAGCGAAGTCGGAAGCCCTTGGTCTCCTGCGTTCCAGGTTCCTCGACGGGACATTTTGGCTGAACAAGTTGTTTGCCAGTTTCTAGATTCAGACTGCCTATATTTTTGCCTTTACATGACGAACTTTTTTGCAAATTCTGTTTTTGTACTATAATCTTTGCTAGAAGTAGACAACACGAAAGTCCATTTAAGCATCCAAGATAACCGGGCGGGTATCAGCAAACGTAATTTTCGCAACCTCGACGGGATATTTATTCAGCGATACAAAATATTCGAGGTATCAGTAAAACATCGACTTGGACTTGAGACTAGACTGGAGAACACAGTAGATTATTGAGCAACTTGAGCTTTCTCCGCCTGAGCGGCCACACTTTTGTCCACCATCTTGAACACGTGATAATCATTTCCGGCCAGACGTTGGCTATCCTGGCACTTTGCAAACCCGGCTGATTCAGCCAACTTCCCGACCTTGTCATTGTACTCTTGGACATGTTCTTTCCTCAGCTCCAGCACAAACCTCACGCTTTCCACAACCACTTTTCCATTGTCCTTCAAAGCTTTCGAGGTATCAGCGGTCAGATGTTGTGCCATTGTGTTTGAAAAGTAGACGAGGTCGAACTTGTTCTCGAATTTCGTTTTTGTGAATATCGATTTGGCTGCTTCGACAGGCAGGAACGTCAAGGAATAATTGGCAGATGTTTTCTCCGCCGATTGTCCATCTCCTTGGCTATGATCTGCAAAATTCATTAATCTTTCCAAAATTTGTTCAATGTTGTAAGCTGATATTTCGGCAGCAGTGTGTTTGTGGGTGTTGTTGGCTTTTTGTAACATATTCATGTCGTCGCAGCCAAGTCCGTGGGCTATGTACGGTCCAGTAACGATTTCTCCAGCAAATACCGTGTTCCTAGCATTTGTTGTTTGAGCAGCGCCTGTGGCCAAAAAATTCTGCATCGAGTTCCCAAATAGCTTTTTAGTAAAAAATTTTAATATTTTACCAGTATTCAGGGTTACATTGGGCTGAGTGTACTCAGACTCGAACTCGACAAACGCCATTCCAGTGGCCCTCCAGTTTTTGTATTCTTTGATGTGAATGATACTTGCGCCTTCGTCGAGGAGTCGCATATGATAGTCCCAGTCGAAGATGCCCAGACGACTGTCGTAGCGGGTGCCCAGGTGGTACCGCAGTCTTTTGTCCCTGGAGGAGAAAGTCAGAAAATTTTCTATAATTTTTTTTGTACATGCGATGAATTCAAAAGTTAGCAAGAAATTTACCATCGATCAGTCATGTCCTCAAGAGTTTCATCACAGTACTTGGTCCAGTACTTGAATATCTGAGTGAGGTCATCCCTTTCCTGGAACTTGAGCTCCGAAATGGATACCATTGGCATGACTTTTTCTATGAGACTTTCATCAGTAACTAACCTGTGATAGATTGAGTCCAAAGTCAAGGCCTATTTTTCATATAAAATCTGATGTTATTTCAAGCTTACGAAATCAAGAAATCCGCCATGCGAACTAAAGTATGTTTGGTCCGAGGTCGTAAATTGGTGTTTCCGTAGAGTTCAAGAAAGTATCTCGTTTTTTCATACAAGCCAATTTCGGCAGCTGATGTATTGGCCAGTAGTAGGAAGAGGAGTTGACGAGCGTAGGGTTCGATTGACGACTCTATGATGTAAAACTGGAATCGGAG
Organism: Sphaeridia pumilis; assembly: GCA_034698345.1. Lineage (NCBI taxonomy): Eukaryota > Metazoa > Arthropoda > Collembola > Symphypleona > Sminthurididae > Sphaeridia > Sphaeridia pumilis. The sequence continues at coordinate 15,028 of JAQGBJ010000999.1, read as the reverse complement.
AAAAATATAAAATAAGTTATTGTCCAAAAGTTATCAGATGAGAATACATAGTTGTTGGATTGCTCACATTAATTTTAGTGTTCCCCATCAAGCCGAGTACAGTCAGGTCTGAAACAGTGCGGAGGACATGTCGGAGGTCAGCTTGGCCGAAGAGGAGGAGATTAATTCCATCTTCTGGTGGCTCTAGAAGAACTTGTTCGTCTATAAAAAAATACACCATATCAAGTAGATACAATTTTGAAGCTTGATCATAATATGGCGAAGAAAATCTGGTACACACTACACACTGACCAATCAAGGACAACAGGTTAATGGAAGGAGTTAATCCCCATAAAGTTGTCGAACCTAAACCGCTTTTGCTCGCCATATTTTTTAATCTCAAGATATAACCAGATTCTAAAAAGCTCAACAGGAATAAACTTTTGCATCCTCAGAATATTAACCCAGAAAAGTTTGGTCGATTTCAAATTCCGCCCGCAGTTACCATAGCAATCTCACTCAGTCAGCCTGAGGAACGTTTTAAGCTTTCTTGTGGGACCAAATCCGGAAAACGTGATCCTAATTCCAAACACTCGACTCAACTATTAACGCCATATATACTTCAAAAGACTCATAATACAAAATTAACTGCTGGAATCAAGGTCAGTCTCTATGTCACCGGATGAGATAAAGTTTTTAATTATGCGATATAAATGTCAGCCGCGCAAAACATTCTGGACTAGAATACAAATTGGTGAAATCCTCCAAAAGAAAGCACTTATTCTGTACCTCGGCCGCTAAATTACATATACAAAACACAGGTGAGTAAGCGTAGGATTTGTGCATTTCTTGACGAGGTATATTATATTGTTGCAGCTTGTTGAGCTCGATGATGAGAAAAATTCACATGGTTTGTTACAGGTAGATAAGGACGAAAGATGCATTGCAGATCTTCAGTCCATGTTGGGCGATCGAGACGGAAGGTGTTCAAAGCTGAGGCTGTGAAGTTGATTGTTTGATGAGCCCTGAGCTCCTTCAGTGTTACAAAATTTCAAACTGAATCTTATCCAGGGATTGATTTTTGGCCCTGCAAAAAGTGCTAGTGATCGACTAAAAGATCTGACTAATTAATAAAAATGACATCGGGTCCTACCAAAAGTGCCTTTTGTGATCTACAACTTGATAAAACCGAGAAAGAGTGCCTTTAAGTTGGCCCTTGGAAAAAATGACCTCAAGTCCAACTTCGCTCACAAGCCGAACTTTGTGCTCCGGTGCTTCTTCGGACGGCTTCTCGACGTGCTACGAAGAAGAGTCCGCGGGCGGCCAAGGCCGCAACCAGGAACAGCAGCAACAGCCGATGAGAAACACGTTCGGGGGAACGCAAGACATTTCGAGTCGATTTGACGGATTGGACTCTATTGCGCCTGTTGTAAGTTGTATATAAAACTTTAGCGAAAAAAGTCAAAGTTCAAACGGTTTGACATGACGCTGGCGAGGCGTCACAAACTTCAAGATTCTGCAGCATAATTAGTGCAAATTGGCACTCCTGCAAAAATGCTCCTCCTTCCAAGTTTGTCTTCTACTAATTAGTGAACATGGTTCAAGTTAATTGGGAAACAATGCCAAGGCGGACGTGTTCATGTTATGAATTTCCCCAGGTGGAAAGACAGGCTTCATTAACGAGTAATTAGCCGGAGCGGCTTGTATCTTTGGAGAATTTCGCTCGATATCGGATTGGAAATTCGGAAGATTTCAAGAATCTCGAATCCACGAAGGACAGCCTTCAAGTTTGGTAAATTATGTAATGAGATCCTATGGTATTTGCACGGCACTAACTAAATCCAATTAGGTAAATTCAAGTTTACCTGTAGATTCAGCTGCAGCAGCTCGATGCCACACGAGCCTCTCATTAAAACTTCAAGTTTCCCCACCGCCCACTGGATAATAATATTCGATCAAAGATTTTTCTGTCGATTACTTAACTTACTTGGTTGCTTGACATGCAACTTGGAACCTGTACAAAGGATACATGATTTGGCGTCTTCTGCTTTCTCCTCAGGCAATACAAGCTCCATTTTTATAAGCGTTTGCCAAAAACAAGCTCCAAGTTTTATATATTTCGACTGACCAAACGCCACTTTGGAACACAATAAAGCTTCTCAATTTTCAGCCAACAAGAAAACGGAAGCCCGAAACCGCAGAAGCGATTAACCGCAAAAAGTTATAAGAAACTGAACACGAAAATATCATTAGATTATGTCATTTATAAAAATTTCTCACCCTAATCAATGGTCGTTGGCGGTTTTTGACTGTCATCCCATAGCGACATTTAACGAGCCTGGTAGACGTGGACGTGACCATAACGTCGTTCTCGACCTTGCAGTTTATGACTTGAATCCGACATGTAATTACATTGGATGAGACAAAACTAGACGTTTTCGTGGTTTGATACAAAAAATGGCGAGGATTCTGCTTAATTTGCTATATTATTATTATTATAACCGTGTGAGTGATTCACGGCTTTGAAAAAATTATAGCATTAGTTTATATTGACGGCTTAATCTTGGGGATTGTGTTGTTGGAAAAGATAAATTATCCTTTGAGAGCCTCGTGTCAAGAAACTGCTTTTCATCAAGTCTTTGTTGTGGGTGTCACCCGCGACTTGACACCTTTTGCCAAAAGTGACGAAGAGCTTCACGCATGCAATGGGCATTAACGGGCAGCCCCGCCAACAAATAATCTCCCGCATCGAAGAATACCATTGAAATTTTTTCTGTCTTTTTGCGAATCCTCTCTTCTTTGGTTCACTCGATGGTTTCTGTCACGGTCGAAGGCGAATTGTCAAAATGGGATTCTTGATCAGACTGTACGGGTTTTCACCTTTACGCAATAATTTCAAGGGGTTGCAAAAGGCCATCAACAGCTACTCTTTGAATGCAGTTTTTTATTTGGAAATCGTAAACCTTATGGGAAATAAGTTGGGAATGAGCGGAGATACAGTTTGGATTCCAATCGTAAAAACTTTTATCATGACGTAACTGACTCAAGTATACATAAAAATCAATATTGAAGAATATGAGAAACGGTCGAAAATTTAACCTTGGCGCTTCTGAATATTGGCAAAGTCTTGTGATTAGCAAGCCAAGATTGCAAATGATCAAGTTACAGAAATATTAAATATTCTTGGACCAAAAACTCGTTACCGCTTCTGCTCTCCCGTTAAAACCTTTTTGCTATTCTTCAAGTTTGCAAAAAATATTGCAAACTGTTTTACGAGTAAGACGGGCAAGTGGATTGGTATTCGGTCAGAATATTCATCAATTTTTTAATGGTGTGCCAGCGGGATTCTTGTGCAAGTAGCGTTTTTATATATATGCAAACGTTATAAGTTTGCTTTGACAGTTTAACAACTTGACGTCCATTTGTTTGACGTATAAGTCGACGATGTACTTGCTTACTTTGAACTTGCGTCTTAAACATCTTAAGCTCCTTTAAAATGTTCACTTACTGTAAGTGCATGGCTTTTAACTATTACAACTTTTTAGAGCAATTCGATCGGATCAAAAGATGAAGAAGAATATGTTTACTTACTTAAGACGGTTCAATACGTAATCGGTCTCAACTCCGCCCCTTTGATTGTCGACGTGCAACAATTGCAGTTTTGCGATCGATCCATCTCAAGCAACAATTTCAAAGACTATTGAACAGTAGTTTTGAATTAATTCAACTTTAATTTTTTACCACCTAATTTTCTCCTTTCCATATGCTCCCTTCCCATGGTTCAGACCGGGGTTTTTTGCCATCGCTGCTGTTCATCAGAGCAAGTACAAAGTTGGGCCGATATCTGCTTGGCGTTTCGTGGTGGGATTCATCGATATATTGTGTTGTCTCAAGGGTTAAGATTTATTGCTCATGTTAGCGGCAGTGTGACTAAACTTTTAACTTGACATTAATGAAGGTTGGCAGGTTGCCGGAGCAATGCGGATGGGGTTGTTGGGGTCTGTCGCGGTCCCAGTCAACTCGTCAGTGCAATCAAGCAACCGGTCCTCTGATGGTCCAGCTGTGTTGTTGTGAGGTCTGGTGTCATAAGCAACAGGTGGAGATGGCAATACCAGGATTGGGAAACCATGTCCAATCAACAGATCAAAACTGTGGCTCTCAGTCAATCTGGTTGTCAGCAGGTGTGTCGAGTGTCGCCGTCGTCGTCAGAATTTGTGGTCAATGGAGAAAGACATGTGAGTCTCGGCGGATTATCTCCTGCTACACCTGACAATTGCTTTGTGATGCAAATTGGTCAAGCTGTTGTATCTGACGATAACTTTTTATCAAAGCAAGATTTTGTTTGCAAAAGAATATACGAGATGTGGAAGGCTTGGCGTCTTTTAATTTGGACGAGACTTGTCACCTCGTTAAACGACACGTTCACCTTGATTAATGCTAAAGCAACGAAAAGGCAGGGAGACAACGAACGAAGTTGCTTTTCCCACTGCTTTAAATGGGAATTTCATGGCTGAAACATTGATCGCCTGGGTTGATTACTATACTATTTTTGATTTATTATATATTTTGGAACTGTGTTAGCGATGCAGTGGTTGAAATAGATTTTAATTGGTGTTTCGTGGGCTATTAGTCGTACATGAATAAAAAATATCCTTTGCGTGGTCTTATATGGCTTGTTATGGAAACTTGCGACTCTTGTTACTGTTGTACACGCGAATCCACCGTTTCTCGTTTTTTTGCAAAAATGTGCTGCTTCTTTGGGAACATAATTGCCCTTGCGGCTCTTATACAGCAGGAACAAGTAGCACCCAAAAAACGCATACAAGCTTATGGAAAAAATACCAGGTTGAGGTGCGACGGATTCTGTGTGATCTTTGCCCATCATCGTTATATCGTAATGACGACGCTTTTTCTACATTCGTCTCTACAAGGAACCCGCAGCTTATGGACGGGGTAAATGGGTGAAAACAATCAAAATTCTTGCACCGCCATAAGGCAGCCTTGTTGCCCGTCCAAATGACCATTCTAGTGACCTACAGCGTTTGAAATGTTGAGCTTCCGAGTTGCGAAAAGCTGTTTTTTGAAGCTGACTTTGCTACTGCTGATTGATGTTTTAATGGGTGCAAAAACTGCTAGGACTGCCCAACTGTTGAAACGACACACTGTCATGAATCTTTGGAAGTTTACATGACTTCATCTCGGTTCGATCTTTGGTGGTCTGCAGTTAACTTGAGGACTTCAATTGAAGGACGCTGCGGCTCCTGGTAATTGGCGAGAAAGAAACATGGCAAGAAACTATGCGGGTTTACATAACGGAAATTGACACAGATCAAGTGTGTGAGAACAGGCACATGGCTTTTTCTACAAAAGTGTACAAAGTCTGTAAACTAAATGACACATATGTCGGTTTTGTGGCGAATGTTGAATTTATCCGAGGCAAGAACCAGTTTCCACGACCACCTGAATTGTTGACGTTATTATTGTTTCTTGGCATGCTACGATAAATTATGCAGAAACTTGAAGAAGAAGAAGCATCAAAAGTTGACATTTTAATTCGCATCCATCATCACCTGCTTGAAAAGGTGAAGCGGAAACGGGATGGAATCCGCCATGTATATTTTGCATGCTGTGCGCTGCTTATGAGCCAAGCGATTGTACGGTTCTTTGTGGTCTATTAACACCTGGCGGGGATGCATGAGTCGGATTCTTCGAAGACGATTCCGATGACGGTTCATCTTCTTCTTTTTCTTCGACTTGTTCTTCTTCCGGTAAATTGCTGACTGGGTAAACCATGGGAGGTTTTGGGAAAAACAAGCGTGCCAGCCCAGTAAACTGTCTGCATATAAGTTTGTTGGTACAAGTGTGAATCAGCCAAGTGACCTGATTTTGCAAATTCCCAACGACCGGACCATCTCCGTTATATAGCATGGACCGCAGTGCAGCCGAGAGCAATTTACGCCATTATCGACTTTGCTGCCACACCATTTTTTCCTGTATTTATGGAAATCAAGACTTGTTTCCGTTTAAAATTCCCACATGTTTCCTCGAAGAGTTGGATTTTCAGAAACCATAAGTGTTGAAGATGTGATCATGTCACCAGAAAAAGAATCGAGTGTTATCTTGAATCTTGACTAAGAAGAAACGTAAAAATAGGTCATCATGACTGATACTTTTGTGTCTCAATTTGTTGTTCGTGAGACTTGAAACCCGGTCCGCGGGATCCGCATGCGCCGCAACCAAGTACGAAGAAGCCTCCGTTCAAAAAGCATCGTGCCGACCATATCAAGTGCCCACTTGTTGTTCCTTCTTTCTTGAGTACTTGACAAGCAGTGAAATTACCACAAACAGTCAGCATCGACGTCAAGAACGTGGAATCAAGACATGAAAAGTCGGCGAGAGAAAAGCACTTCTCCGAAACGGAACGGCTTCTCGCTAATGATAACGTAGTTCTTTGATTTTGTATTTTTTGACAACTCTTCTTCTGGCGCGTGCGCGCCGCAACCTGATGAAAATGGCGCTGAAAAATCCAAGCTTCTTATGTATTTCAATGAAGTACAAAAGCTGAATTCTGTATAATCTGCTGCTAGTCCACATTTGATGATTACGTGTTTTTCGAAGAATCCGAGTGAAAAATGGGCTAAGCTTTTTGTTGAGAATCATTAAAGTATGTTTTTGTATTCAACATTGGCTGCCTTTAAATGGAAGGATTTGGCGGCGATTTACCGCTGAAAGGCTTTTCAAAAGTTGAATGAGCATAAGCGCCGGTCAAGACAAAAAGTGTTTGGCCTGAATGCGGGCGGCGGAAGAATCGCTTGATTGTATAATTTTGCTAAAACGATTAGCAAAAGGTGTTGCGGCCGACAGTGGGTCAGGCCGTTGAATAGTTAATAAACAATGGCGGGAAACGCCATAAGTTTCGTACAAGAAACAGAATTCACGGACGGAAGAGGTTTGCATTATTGGCGGTGTGAGAAAATTGCGGGGTCGAGAACAATGCACAATTTATATATGAATTAAGCGGATATCATCAACATGAGATAAGAATGTGTCGGCTGTCCTGTGTGAACTATGCTGTGACCCGCGTGTGAAGAAAGGCAGACAAAGCAGACACACACATGTCAGGTGGCCACCAAAAAGACCGTTTTTTTGGTTCCTTCGGTAATCGCCGCCAATAGACGTAAATCATGGCCGCCCAAGGCTTGCAATTACGCAAAAAGATTACGGAGACAGGTGTGGAATTTTGTATGCATGAACTTTGACCAAGCGTTTTTAGGTATTGAAAAACGGGAACAAAGTAAATTAAATAGGAAATTATCGTATATAATTTTGTTTGTAGGTCAGTCAGAAACTTGTGAGTTTGTACAGGTGTGATATATGGAACTGCCATACTCATAAAGCAAAGCGGCTTTAACAAAAAAGGAAACATAAATAGAAAATGGCACGGATGCGCCCATTTGACAATTGTCAAAGAAGAGAATAAGAATTTCATGAAAAGGATGTGAACAAATGTGTGTATGTTCATATCGGTTGAGATTTTGCATTGATGACAATCTTGAATAGAGTTCCTTGTGAAAGAAGCATTTTTCTCAGTAATTCTGTAACTTACTGTCCTGAATTTTGTTTTTTGAACAAACATTGCATAATTGCAAAAATTGGCAAAAATTTCTTTCTGTTGAATCTTGTCGAATCGTTTTAAATTCTTTTTGACAAGTGACATTTTTTGGCTCGCGCGTGATTTAAAAATGTTCAATTTGCGGAATTTCCCCAAACATTTTCTTTGTCCATTGTCGTCGTCGTCAAAGAATCATAGAATTGCACTATTGTTGTCCTCTGGTATCAAAGACAGGTAACGAAAAATAGGTGGCAAATTCGTGTAACTTGATAACAAGTCGTGGAGCAGAGACAAATGTGTCTCCTTTTTTGAGCTTTTCAATTCTTCGACTTTGAAGTAACGGAACAGATTGAAGAAGACCATAAGAATCATCGGGTGGCCAACGTAACTTTCTGCCACCGATGATGGCGATTCGATGCCATCGCAAAAGGCTTTGAGGGAAATAAAATGCGGGATTCCGCATCGCTTGCCACCGCATATATACAGTTTCCGTTTGCGAAATTACAGTACAGTTAGGTGCGTCGTTTAGCGAAACGAGAATCGCTACTTGTGTCTGTCCATCAATATTTTTTGGCGATTGCTTTTGGGATCCTTGTTAAATACAACACATCATGTGCTATTTTTCTTCTCTTTCAAAGCGACCATGAGCAAGTAACTTTTTAATATGAATTAACGTTGTAGATTGATATATCGAATCCGCCATCCAACTTTTGGGCATGCGCTCAGTACCGTATTTCTCTCCTCTGTCAAGTATATATTACGATCGTTGAAAATTGCCGCTCTTTCAATGTCAATCATGTGTTACGACAGCCCATAGTCAAGACCGGTAGTTAGAGGCGCTGAAAGAGCTGACTTTTGTGTGAGGGATGAATCGACAATATTTTGACATTTCGCGGCATAATTGCACATTGCATCCCATACAGAGATGTAACCAAGATATAACGTCAGTTTATATATGATAAGAAGAAAAAGTGCAAATTCATTTATGGGACCTGACCTTGTTATTTTTGTGATTCAACAGGAAGACGAACCATGGTTTTCAAGATGTTCAGCCGAAGGCGGGAGCCTCTATTCTTCTTCCAGAAGCCATCGAGTTTGGCCTCGATGGCCCCGACCTATCCACGACGATGAAGAAGTTGAAGTTAGCAGCAGTTCTTCCTTTTCTTCATCCCGTCGATATTCACCTGTTTCTTCCGGAGGTCCAAATTGGTTTTACCGAACACTTCAGCTGCTGACCGTTGCCTTCTGCCTCTTTGGCCTCTACTCTCTAGTCGCAAATGGCGTGACAGTTTTGTTGGCGCGCAAATTCGAGCTTAGTACTTCTTCAACCATTGACTCGTCCAACGAGTCCCTCCGAGATCAACTCAAGTCCTGGGTGTTTGATCACTCGATTCAAAAATACCGCGCCGAAGGACTTTTAGCCGCCTCTGATGACCCCATCGATCTAGTCCCTTACATGTCATCATCATCTTCGTCGCCTCAAAATGGCGACCCTCCCATATTCCTCGATGTTAGAAACTTTCGCTTCTTGCTCAACAACGCTTCCATTTGCTCTTCGTCCAACAGCAGACCTCAACAAGACAGTAACGAAACCTCGTCGACTTTGAACACTCCAGGCCAAGGAGTGTACTTTATGATCGTTGTGCATTCAGCGCCCAGTCACTTTGCAGAACGCCAAGCTATCCGAAGTACGTGGGGTTCAGTAAAGAGCCTGAAACGGTTGTCCATCAGAATTGTTTTCATCCTTGGATCCAGTTCGGAGGACTCTTCGAAGACTCATCACCGAATCCACGAGTCCAACTCCAACCTCGCCAAAACAGTGGCGAGAGAGAGCGAAATTTTCGGCGATATCGCCCTAGGCGATTTTGTTGACACCTATCGGAACCTAACGTACAAGCATCTGATGGCCTACAAATGGGTCAAGGACTACTGTCCAGGAGCAACGTTTGTTCTCAAGACGGATGACGACGCCTTCATTGATATTTTTCAGCTGTTTGAGTTCACCACGTCCATGTATGGCTTCAGCCCCACTGACACTTTGATCTGCAACGTGTTTCCTGAAGGAACGAAGCCTCTTCGAAGTGGTGGCCTTGAGGGAGAACAGGAGCAGCAGGACGTAGAGGGAAAAAAGAAAAAGACAATTTTGGAAGTCGGCAAGAAATGGGTAGTGACCAAAGAAGAATATCCACATGAAGTGTACCCAAAATACTGCGGCGGCCTGGCGTATCTGATAACGCCGGATCTGGTGGAGCGAGTCTTGGGAATCAGCCATAACTCGAGGTTTTTCTGGATCGATGACGTCTATGTGACTGGGATTCTGAGGGAAGTTGTGGAAATTCGGGAACCTTTTTACCTTAACCTTCGCTACAGTTACGAGGCTGAGGAGTACCGGAAATGGCTTGCTGATCGGAAACCGAAAAAGATTCCCTTTATGATTGTCCATGTGGAGCGTGGGCTTAAGTTTAGCAGTGAAATGAACCATTTGTGGAGGAAGACGATGAAAGTGTGGTCGTAGTTTATAACTTGAAAAATTGATTCAAAATGTGTACCTCAAACAGTCAAGGAAGAAAAGAATTAATTTTATAACAAGTTTTCAAGTTTTGTGTTGTACAAAAAGCAGGCTGAATATAACCAATTAAATGACTCATTTTTATCAAGAATTTTTGGCCAAGGGCTTAAACGCTTTGTCGATACGTTTCCCGCTATTTATTACATGGTTGAGAGCGCAAGCGCAAATTAAGCGAAACCATGAAGCCGAGTTTGATCAAACAAACCAAGTTTAATGAGTTTAGCTGAAGCCGTATCATACGTCACAGCACACAATCACTATTGAAGCTCGCATTTAAAATTCCCGCTATATTTATTGTTGTGCCTTACAGGTGAAATCGCCCGCTTCACAATAATTAGCAATCATCTGGTTCAGTAAACACGTAAAAGCATTCAAAAGTTTCGTTTCACTGCTGCTCAACCTCTTGAACAAATTCTCAGCGAATTCAGCTCAAATTCAATCACTAAACCCAAGTTCAACGATTTGACATGACTAAAAGCTGTGTACAAAGAAGCGTCTTTTACAATGTGACGTTACTAATGGGAAAACAATAAAAAAGACTGTACTACAGTTATAGCGGAGAAAAAGAATGCTAAATCAGACCATTTTACCGAGAAAAATACAAAGTAAAAAGGATAGTGTGAAAGGGCATAGAATTAAGCGGGTTTTGTTGCATAATGCAAGTTTGACAAAAGCGCACGATTCCGCTACGGCGCAGCGTATTCTTCCGTAGATGAAAAATACGAAGGTGAAAAAGTGCCATGGAACCAATCAAAGGATAAAGGACCTTCACCCTTGGCGTGCGAAACTAAATTTGCAACAAATATACAACAAGAATACAAACCAGGAAGAAGAAGCGTCGTTGGTCATAGCGAAAGAAGAAAGCATTAGTAACGGACGCGAGTTTGAAAAATTTCCAAAGCGTTTTCAGTTTCTTCAAAGGAGAGAGAGAAAGAAAGGTGTTTTGAAAAGAAATTATATTGGAATTTTTTTAGTTGGGATTCGGAGAAGAAGCCTTGGTTATTACACAGGTGAGTAAGCATAATCTTTGGCCGCCGAGAAGAAGTCAAGTTGCGATCATAAACAGCCACCAAGGAAGATGCCGTTTGTTTACCTGTAACTGAGTTGAACAGTGAATAAGTAAACAAACGAGAAGGAGCTGAGATATATTTTTGCAAAAGCCAACTAAGCATGAGTCAAGTCACGCAAAGTCCATAAGGAAACATGTGAAACAAGGATGCTTTCTCGTATTTCATATTAATGGTTTTGTGTGTATTTAGTTGAGACTTTTACTGTTCCTTCAACAAAACAAAGACAACAAGTCAATCAAAAGTCACGTCAGAATGCGAGATAGATGTAGGGAACCTTCACCTTCAAAATTTCACGGTTTGTCAGCTTGAACATAGCGTTTCGTTTCCCCATTTCATCCCATTCCATGGCGTTCAGTACGTTCCAAATTGATGTCTTGATTAACTTCAAGTCTCTTGCACAACAATTGCATTAGTAATTTGTGACCGAGGTTTACGATGGAAAATAACGGCTTTGTCTCGGGCAAGGTGTGAACGAGGTCTAATTATCGTTGTTCGAGTGTCGTTTTGATGGCTTGATTAGTTTGTTTATTCCTGGCTGCAACGACCAAGGTTCGAAGGCGTATATAGTAATTGCAGAGCTGTGAGACGAGGCGAAATGAGCTGAAATGACGACGACGTCGTTTGTACGGTATTTATTAGTAGTTTAGCCTTTGGCGGAGGATGGAAACCGCTTCTGACCAGAATCGTAAACCCTTTGGCCTTCCAAGTCTTTAAGGTTGAGGAAACGGTGTTGCGGTTTCCCCGTGGCATCCATTAATACCGATTTCATGCAAAATTCAACAAAGTATTCGCGTTACCAAGAAGATGATTGTTACGACAGAAGCAGTGAAATTCTTCGGTTTCGCAGGTATTTTTGCAAAAAGTCGTTTTTGGTCGCCAGACATTGCATAATGGCCTGAGAGAAGCTTTCGGCAATTTCTTGTCCCGTTACCGACCATGTCGTGATGTGGGTGCATAAATCAAAAAATTTTATCAACCACCTTGTCGAAAAACAAACAAGAAGGCGGTTCTTTTTTCGCATAACTTGAACCAAGAATTTTGGCAAAGGTCCTCGATGCGAAGCTTGGCTAAAAAACAACGGAACTCTCTCATCAGCACCAGCGGATTTCTGTATCGTAAATTTTGAGGATTTTGACAAGATACTGCTCGAGTAGTGGAGTCGCTTCAAAAATGTAGGTTCTCACGGTTATCGAAGGATGAGATCCAGACGATCCGTATTTTCGTGTGTATCGATCAAGTACAGCTGATCAATTAGGAAAAAAACAGGTTCGTTGGTTTTGCCAATGTAGAACAAGGCTAATTTCTCCATCCAATCAATTGAGGCCTCGGACAAATATCCGTTTGTTTTAAACTCGGATCACATAATATATATGTTTGCTCTAAATTGGTATCAACGAAGAATCTTGATGATTCAAGTGATACAGCGGTGGCGGCGTGCAGTTGATGAGTCAGATCGAAATTTTGATTGTCTTGAAGTTGAAGAAGAACACGATGCAATTAGTCAGATACAAAATTCACGATCAGGAGGCGAAATGCCGGGCAGTTGTTGATCTCGATGAAATATTTCAAAAAAATCAAACTGCGACGCCCTTGACCAAATGTTTGCATTTGAAGCAGTTCCTGGTCCGACGGAATTCTTTTTTTCTTGGAACAATTGCTCCAGACTCCAGAAAGGCTGGTGAATCTTATGAATAAATTTCACATTTACAGATTTACGGAATGTAATCTTTATTATGATCAAACGCTGTATGTAGTTTAACGGCTGTTTGTGGCAATAAAGATAATCTACGTTCAATCGTCTCCTCAAATCATGGCAAGTTCAGAGACGTTGAAACAATGTGAATTTTAATTCAGTGGATGAAGTAATATCCGGTCAGTCCGACAACCTGAAACTTGGGTGTGAATCTTTGAGAATCTGCTTGATTTCAAAGTGATTTTGGCTGTGTTTCACAGATTCGTCCGCAATAAAACAAGGATGTTATGTGAGAATCGAGTTGTAAAATGGTAAAATATTCTTGTTTTTGATCTTTGACTTTTGTTGTAAATATCAAAAGTGCTTATCAAGTGGCTGATAAATAATCTTAATTGTTTCTCACGTCATTCGCGCCAACTGTGAAATGAGGAGTGTCTTTTGCTCAATGTTTTTTTCTTTCTTCCGGAATCTCTTCAGTTTTGGAACATTGAAAAACATACAGTTTGCCCGCCGGGTGAATGAAAAATGCTAATCATGTAAAGTAAACGCGAGTCAGAACATGACACTTTTGAAGGGTTAATTTATAATCCGCTAACTACAAGAATTTATACAGGTGATGAATACTTAATCAGGTGAGTTGAAGAAAAGATGAACTGAAATCCAGGAGAAAGTCATCTCATCTCAAAATATTTTCAAAAGTCCAAAAAAGCCAAAACGGTTGCTGCGAAATGAAAAAATTTGGGAAGGGCGTCAGAATTTTACATCATCATCGTCAGGCTGACATGAGATGGACAGGAGGTGTTGGTTTGCGAATTTCCAAGAGATAATAAATTGTGGAAATACGTGACTCGTCTCCGTGTGTATTTAACGGTGGGCAAAAGCAAGGAAGGAGAATCGCCAGCCGTATACTTCAAACTGAGCGACAAATTACATGAATTCTTCTTCATCAGCTGACTAAATTGAGTTCCAGTCTTGAATAAGAATCACTATATAATTATAATAATTTTTTCATGTTCGCCATTTTTATACTGCAATTTTTGTCCCCTTGCAAATTTCGCATTATGTATATATACTTGAGACATTATGTTGCAAAAAAATCAAGTTTAATTCCAAGGCTTTGAAACCCATTGGAAATCAAGGAGCAATTTGCAAACTTCATTTGGCGTTTCGGGAGTGGCTTAATGATAACCCATAATGCGTTAACGTGAACACAAAAATTCCCAAAGGCAATCGAGCCTTGACTTTTCTGCGCTTGCTGGGTGTTAAACTTGACGCTGTAAACAAGCGTGAGACAGGTAAAATGTACGGAAGAAATCCTCCTTGGAATTAATGGAAATGCGCTGCTTCCCGTCGTCGTCTTGGTCGAATCTTTATGTTGTTTTTCCACAAAAAGGCGTATGAAAAGGTGCCAAAAAGTAGCCAAACAAGCAATAAATGACTAGTAGTGAATCAATCACGAAGAATAGCTGTGGGAGTCTCCGTCGTCTTGAAATTAGTAGTACGGGTCAGTTTTCGTGAATTATTGTACACGGTTCAGCTTATTCAGCTTATTGTAAGTTTTCTTGTCCGCTTCTCTCCACTTGGTAATTTTGCAAAACTGTGGAAACGGCAAACAGTTCTGGACGGAACGTGTGAATATAAATTGCAAATTAACTTGTGAGTCAGTATTGTCCTGAAGAGGCGGTTCCTGCAGTTGAACTTGTTTTGCGGCATCACGAAGTCCAGCCATTGAACCGTTCATGGGAGGTTAAATGGCGCCGTTTGAAGTTATGTTGTTTTGGATTTTGCAAAATTGCTTTTGCTTTACTTTGAAACTTTTGGGGATGGGAATATGGGCGACACCGCAAACTTTATCGTATACAAATTGTATAAATTAAATGAAAATTGGGATACACCCACGCCGATCCCATTTGCCAAATATTTGCAAAACAAAAGCTTCATGATCGGAATCGAGGGATGCACGGATTTTTGGTAGACTTTAAAATATATAACGTGATTGTACTATAAGCAGAAAAGACTTTGCCGTAGGTGTCAATTTACATGGATTTGAGTAGGTGGGCTTGTCTTGAGAATCGAGATGAAAATGGGATTCTCAACAGGTTAAA